>QQSR01000240.1:0-29459 GCA_003664465.1 Trichophyton mentagrophytes
AAAAAAAAAAAAAAAAAAAAAAAAAAAAAAAAAAAAAAAAAAAAAAAAAAAAACCCCCACACAAAAAAAAAAAAAAAAAAAAAAAAAAAAAAAAAAACCAAAACTAACTCTTTTTTTATAAAACTTTTGTTGTATCCCGTCGACTTTTTACTCTTTCCCTATCCAAGCATTCTTTTGTTCCAGGCAGAAAATAACTGAAAAAAGAATATCAAACGGCCTCCCAAAAGTAAATAGATAGGTTGATTGAACGAAGTCATACGGACGGGGTAGGTATGTCCCGAAATAAATCGAACGTATAATTAAGCGTTTTGCCCATTTTGGTATTTTTGGTGTGTTCTCACACTCCTCCGTGGAAGCAAAGAGGGTATTTCAAAGCAGTTTATTCTAGTAGGCCGCGTCCACTATATCCTGATCGGCTGGATCGTCGGCTGTCACGTTCGGCGCGGTGTTCTTCGCGTAGGCGTCTGATTTCCTCGGCTTCTCTGCGGCTGCTTGTGCTAGCGGTGTCGGAACGCGGTAAGAAATATCGATCCCGTTTTCGTCCGCCAATGTTCAATTCAACCCCTCCCTCCTCCCCTGAGCGGAAGTTGATGGTCTTCCCATCAATGGCATCACTAGATAGCCCAATTTTAACACCTCGGATGATCATGGTGATGCTATCGTCGTCAACTCGGGAGCCAGTGGCACTGCCATTCTTGGTGTTGACATCACTGGTGTCGTCTTCCGAGTCACTGCTTTCAGATGAAGAATCGTCTTCAATTGCGTCATCATCGTCGTCGCTCTCGGTTTCACTGTGTGGGATTGGAGGTGGCCGACGAGAAGCAGCCTTGCGGAGCATCTCAGTCGTGAGTGGTACTGGAGCTGGTGGCACTTGGGGAGCTGGGGGGGCCGGTGGTGCGGGGGGTGCTGGCGGATGTTGCTGTCTAAGCTGCTGTCGAGGCTGTTGTCGATGGACGCGAGACACAGGGTAAACTTGCATGGGAGGCTCTTCCTCCTCCTCCTCCTCCTCCTCCTCATCCTCATCCTCTTCTTCCTCTTCTTCTTCACTTTCAGTGTCAGTGTCAGTTTCGCTTGGGCTTTCAATCTCTGGCTCTGGTTCTGGTTCAGGCTCTGGTTCAGGCTGGCGCTGGTGAATCGTCCGGGCCTTGGAGACGCGACGAGAAGCCTTTCGGACCATTTCAGTAGTGAGTTGCGGCGCCTTCGGGGCCCGAGCGGCTTGGTATGCTTCCACCTCGCGTTGCTTCTGTTCTAAAAGATTCTCCTGTTCAATTCCGTATGTCGATACACGGCGTGGGCGACGAGGTGCCTCTACGGTGACCCTGGCAGGCCGAGCAGCATCGTAGTATGTAGCAGTCCTCCGTGGTCTGGTGCTTGCAATTACCTGAGTCGTCCCTCTTTCTGGAGAGGGTTCACGAGCGGCACTGCGGCTCGTCCGTCGCTGAGATTGGGGAGGCTGGTGATGGTACTGGTTAGCCCTTGGTGCTGGGAGTGCTTCGCGCATGCTGGACATATCGAATGATGGAGGACGATGAACCACCGTGGTGGCTGCTGGCGTGGTAACCGCCTTCTTCGGAGTCGGTCGCTTAGTGATGGGAATCACTTGGACAGGAGGCTGTGGCTGCGCTGGCTTGGATGCTGGAAGGCGGGGAGGTGGCATGCGGTAGTAATCTTCATCGTGATACGAGCGTGACTGTCGGCGAGCACGTTGTTCCCTAGATGGTCGGCGTTCCAGCTTGCGTTCCAAGTTTGGCATATGGCTCGGTGTAGGAGGAGTGTTTTCCACAACCGGAGGGCCGTATACCGAGCCTCGTCTTGGTCGTTCAGATGAAGGTCGAGACATAGATGTGGTGCGGGGACGCTCGTAATGCATCATCACTTGGGACGAGTTTTCGTAAGACGAGCCCATGATTGGGGAAGGCTGAGTGTAGGATGAATCGAAAGGAGAGCCCATGTAAGCGTTCGTATAGGCTGAGGCAGAGAGTGGTGGACCAGCATGGCTGTTACTGTACGGGGCAGACGGACCGCCTGCCATGTACATCATGTTCATATCAGGCACAATGCCGGGATGGAAGCTCACAGGACGGCTCTGCTGGTGGTAAGAAGACGAATTTGATCGACGAGAGTGTGTAATGGCCGGAGTGATGGACATGCCCATGTCCATTGGTTGGTAGCGAGGAGTTTGAGGCGACGGTGGTACGTCGTACCCGGGGATTTGATTGAAGTACGACGAGGCGTCCATCATGTTCGGTATCATGCCCTGGGCATGGTATCCAAAGCGGTCGCATTCGGCGCACACTCCGGGTGGATGCCTTCCTGCGGACATCGACTCTCGACGCCGGGCTTTGGGTGCATGTGTAAGAGCGGTCGGTCGATTTGAGCCTCGTGATGAAGGTGGCTTCATTCCCTCGTGCTGCATTCCGTCCAAGTCTTTCTGCTCTCTCTCCTTTGCCTTGCGGCTATGTTGCTTTTCTCTATCCACTCCATCGCCCCGCGACCTCACACGAGGTATATCTCTTCCAGCCATGGCGTTGTTCATAGAAACAGCGTACGAGCTGCTGGCACCGCTGGCACCGCTGGCAAGCGATTCTCCGCTACTCCCAATTGTTGCCGCAGTACGGCTTGAATAGCCAGAATCGCTGGCTCCGTCTGCGCTGATTATCACTGGGTGAAGGTCCGGCTTTGACCTTTTGGCGGAAATGTTTGCAACCCGTCTTGTCTCGGGGATTGCTACATTCGCATCTTCATCAAATTCTTCGCAGAAGGCGGCGTACGATTGCTGTGAGCTGACGAAAGACATGACGCGATTCAAAACGCGCAGGAAAGAATGGGTCGATATTTAGGTTCGGAAGAGAGCCGTGGTTTCGACAACTTCTGACCCAAACAAATTTGCGGAGCCTGATTGTTTGTTGATGTAGTGATAAACTTCAGTCGTTGCTGGATGAATGTTGTCGTTGTTCTGTTGATGTTTTTGGTTGATGGAGTTGATGTCTTCGATGGCTAAAGGGGGGGTTTCGTGTTAATTTTTCTTGCACTCAGTGTCCGCACCCCCTTTTTTACCACTCTGCGGTAGTAACGTTGCTCCCAGTGTGAAAAAAGAGTGTTGTCTGGAAGCAGATATCTGCGTTTCACCTGTATACAGTTGCTCTGAGCTCCAATTCAAGTATAGATTCCAGTGAACAAAGCATGTGGTCCATCGAAGAGTGTAAGAGTTGAAAGTAGAAGACGAGAACGAAGTGGCTGTCTGTAGCGTGTGGGGGATCCGAGAACTATTATCTTAGGTGTCTTGACCAGCGCGGAAAGGGGTTAATGTTCCGGTTATATATTGGTAAGGGGTTGGTTCAACGGGGTAAAAAGTAAATAAATAATAAAAAGGCAAAAAAGATAAAAAGTTATATATCCAGGCAGTTATATGCGACTGAAGTATATAATTTTTTGTGGCCCTTCTAGAAAATCGCAGGGGACAGAACTGGGATAGTAGCCCCGGAAACCAATGTCACGGAGAGTAAAAAAGAAGGTAAGGCCTGGGCGTGCTGCTCAGTAATCCGGTAGCTAGCCTTCTGTCTGGTCTGTACTCCGTAACTTTGATGGTTATAGCCGTGAGTACGCAGTGTTGCGGATGGCGGGGTCGTTGGATGCTGAGCTGATGAAGGGTCTGAAACCGGGGCTGTTTCTGAGCCGGGGACGTAGACGATCGAGTAGATGCTCTCCTGGCGGGAGGAAGATGCAGGGAAACAGTCAAGAAAGGCGAGATTAGAGGGACTAAAGAGGCCGGAAAGGCTGCTGGACGGGGTAGTGGAGGGCGCAAGTCTGGTACGGTTGACCGGCTCAGCTGAGTAGAGAGAGGGACAACGACGGCGAGGAAAACTGGGATACGAGACACGGAAGGTTTCTCTTTGAGCAGAACGGAGCGTCAAGAGTTGGACTGACGGTTGCACACGCCGTGGGAGGCTTTCGTCTGTCGTCGTCTTCGTCCTTTTTTTTTTATTTTTTGGCTGCTCGCCTGCTGCTGCTGGTGGTGGTGGGAGGTTTTTGCGGGCGAGCGAGCGATGTGACCCTCGGGACGACGATCAGCGTGAATATGGCCGAAGATAACGGAGCCAGACGGCAGAGCTGACTGCTAGCAATAATATCAGCAGCAAAGACAAACGAGCAAGGTGAAACTCGTCGTGGTTTGAGAGTGTCGGTTTGTGTGTGAAGTTGGGTTGACGTTGGAGATGTCGAGGTTGAGGTTTTGGTTTGTGTTTGTGGGAAGAAAAAGGACGTCGAGGTTTTTTTTTCCCTCTGCACTCTCTCTTTGACCTGTATTTTTTTTCTTCTTCTTCACCCGCAGGCCAAACGAGTCATCCTGAGAGACTCTGGTCGACCGTCTGCTTTCTTTTTTCTTCGCCGGTGGAGTCGACGGCTGTTTTCTTTGCTGGGTACGGTCCCGATTGCACGGCCGGCTTCATCACTGCCAGTGGTGGTGGGCTTCTAGAGACGCGAGACGGCCATGCCTACGCCAGAGAGAGAGAGAGAGAGAGAGAGGCAGAGACGAGAGACGGAGGAGAGACAGAGAGGAAGTTTTCCTTTCCTCCAGCTACGATCGAAGGTACGAGAGGCAGAGAAAAAGTTTCTACTTGCATATCCGTATACATATGGTACTAATATGTAAGTAATTAATACAGCTAGGATGAGCAGCAGGAGAGGATGTGAGGCAGAAAGAAAGTGAAAAAAAGGAAACACAAACACAGCCCTTATACGTCAAGGAAGACGCCTATGGAACCATGTTGAAGAAAAGGCTGTGTTCCTCGCTGTTACATCTGACGTTGAGTTGGCTCTTGGATTGGGATACAGACTGAGAATCAGGGAGAGCAGAGACAGAGAGGCCACAGGATAACCACGCAGCAGGAGAGGACTAGTTAAGGGAAGAATCTGCTGGTTACAGGCTCTGACACACAGGACGAGCGAGATCTACTGGGATGTTCGACTGTTATCCCCTGCCATGCGGCCTGCCTCTCTCTCCCTCCCGCTTGAGAAAAAGCCGAGACGATGAACGATTGACGAGGGGCAAATATCGACAAGCCGTTTTACTTCGGAATGATGACATCGTGTGGAAGAAAGAGGAGCTAACGAGTTATCTTTTCCCACAGGTGGGTCGAGTTTAAGCCGACTCTTAGCTGGAGTCTGGAAAACTTCCCTTGATCCACCACCGTTTACCATAAAAAGCTGATATTTGTATACAAGCTGATACTAAACATAACTTCTCGGTTTTTGGCAGAGGAGACCGCGTCAACAAAGACAGCACTGCCGACAGGATACACAAAAATAGCCCTCAACGCTTCTCATATTATTATTCAAGCTTACAAAGACCAAAGGCCTTCTCGCCGATGTTTCAGCCCATCCAGCCCCCCACGAATGAACGTGGCCCGGCGAGCCTGAGCATTCAAGGCCAAAATTATAAATATCAACCAGTATGTAACGAAATACGGAGTACACAGGCCATTTTTTTAAAAAAAGAAGCAAAAAACACTCCCTTCTCCAGTCCCTTGGCCAGGCGAAGAAGGGTGAAAAAAAAAAAAAGGAAAGAAGAGTTTTTTTTTTTTTCCTCACTCCATGATCCGATGCTGCCACGATTGGGCTGCAAGATTTAGGCTTTCACACACTCGCACCCAAGGAGCCATTGGGCACCAAAAAACAGACACAATGTTGGCTTCACACCCTGGGGCGTTTTCCGAGGACGACGATGCGGCGAGGTTATTGCCTGTCTTCGACGATTGCTTGGACCTGTGTCAATGAGTCATCGGCCGGGCAGAGCCTTCTTCTTCCTTGCTCAACTACGTATGGAGTGCATACATGCATATTGTTACAAGGCAGCATGCATTCTATCTGACAGACGATACAGATACAGTGTATGAAACCGGTAGACTTGCGGCAGTCGCAGAGTTGATGAGATAAGCGTCCCGCTGCATCCTGGGCGCATAAGAGCAGCCGGATATAAATGAATGTGCGCAAGGCAAGGGATACGATCCAAATATCAACGTCATAGGCGAAGAGGTGTTGTTGGGGGGAAGAGGGGGATGGAAGAGGGCTGGAGAGGATGGGGTTGGGAGGGAGGGGGGTTTCCAGCTATCATTCCCCATCTATACTACTCTGACATTGATTATAGTATCGTTAAGCTTGTTTGTTTGGCTGGAGTTGACTTTACGCTTTTTTAATGTACGGCTTATCTCTTTTTTTTTTTTTTTTTTGGTCACATGAAGATTTGTTGGAGTACACAAAGGGTGTGTAAGTGATGTTTGATAGTAGCTAGACCGATGAGATGGCAGGATGAAAGGGAGATATCCGAAATTACATCCTGCGGGAAAAAGAACGTTAGCCCTGAGCAATGATCCACGATATCGGATATCGAGATGGAGGGTTAGATGGAGATGTTAAGACAAGGAACAGGACTCACCGCTTAACAGGGTTCAAACCCAGAAGCCGCATGCCATTATGGAGGACTTGACGGGCAGACTCATAAAGGGCCATTCTCGCCATCTTCACCTCCGGCTCGCTGCCCACGACCTTCAAGACATCATAGCCGGAGCTCAGCATGTGCGTCATTCGGAACAAATATGTCAGTATCGTACAAGGCTCCAGCGTCTTGGAAGCATTGAATACCACGTCCGGCCACTGGGCGAGTAGGCGGACTAGGTCGACGGCATGCGACTCTGTAAGTAAACTGAGGTCTGCACTGCCTAGCTCTTCCGGTTTGATCTCGGCCTTTCTAGTCACAGAGCAGACACGCGCGTGTGCGTATTGCAGGTATGGCCCTGTGTCACCCTCGAACGAGGTCATGTTCTCTAGGTTGAACTCATACCCGTTGATCCTATTCCGAGCAATACAAGTTAGTTTACCCCATGTTACTTTCGTCTGTCTCTTGGGTTGGATTCTCTCAGATGGCAATGAACTAGGCAAAAAAAAAGAAAGAAAGAAAAAGGGTGTAGAATATAAAACTGTCCGAGGAGGCCCATGTATATTCCACGTGTGGAAGAAGATGCCGAACATACCGTTTACCGCTCATATCCTGCACCATCACTGACGTTATTCCAAGAATATCGGCGGTTGCCACTGGATCTTCGATCTGCTCGTATTTGGCTTGGTTCTTTTGCATGACCTCGTGCATTTTTTCTCCCACATCCTTCAGAATATCGTTCAGGAACTTGACCGTTCCTTTTCGAGTGCTCATTCCCCTAACCATACCGAAGCTGATATGCTCACAACGGTTTGCCAGGTCCTTCTTTCCAACTAACTCTGTTGTCTTGAACAGCTGGGCAAGGTGAAGTTCCTGCTGAGCAGCTACAACATAGATCATCTTATCGAACTGGTATTCGTCATCTCGCTCAACGATAGCAGCAATGTCTCGTGTGAGATAGAGCGGCGTTCCATCCTTTCGGATCACGATGGCCTTTCCAAGCTTCTTTGCCCCGTGTTTGGCAAAGTCGATGATGACAGCACCTTCTGAGCTTTCCGAGACACCTGCGTTCTCCATGGCCTTGTAGGAATTCTTTATGCTTTCGTCCTTGACTTGGGACTCTCCAGAGTAAACATCAAAATCGATGTTCAGCCGAGCATATGTCTGCTTGTACTTTTCAATACTGAGGTCTCGGAATCGCCGCCACAGTTCAAGTGCTTTCTCATCTCCGTCTTCCATGCTCTTGAAGTATCGCCGGGCCTTCTCATCATAGCTTGCATCGACTAGTGGCTCCAGCTGCTTCTCCAGCTCTGTGACGTCTTCATTCTTCTCCTTTTTGGCCTTGATCTGCTCCTTGAGCTCCTTTATCGGGCCTTCCTGTGCACCTACGTCTTGGTTGATCTTCACGTACACCTCAAACAGATGGTTGATGGGGTCCTTGAGAAGCTCCTCTTCGCTACCGTACTTTTCGTATCCGCTGGCAAGCAGGCCGTACTGTTTTCCCCAGTCTCCAAGATAGTTGATTTTGAGAACTTCCCATCCTAGAATTGTGTATAGGTTGGCGATAAATCCACCAATGATGGTACTTCGAAGATGTCCGGCGTGAAAGGGCTTCGCAATATTTGGAGACGAGAACTCCACCACGACTTTCTTCTTTCCTTTGCTCGCGTCTCTTTGATCTCGTAGACCGACGTTTGGATTGCTTCCATATGCGTCTTTGTTTGCCAAAATCGAGCGAATCACGTTTTCGGTCATAGGTCTATGGCTGTAAAAGAACTGAAGATGCGCACCAACGACGACTGGGGGCTCAATCAGGTCAGATTTCGGAAATTTGGCAGCGATATCCGCCGCAATTTCTTGTGGCTTTCTGCCCTTTATCTGTAGTGCGGGTACCTAGAGCATAACACACATACTCCATTAGCAACTGCCAACACCGCCGACTCTCTATAACAAGACTGGACTTACAGGGAGAATCAAATCACCCTTCTCTAGCATATTGGTCCATAGTATTTTAGTATAGACAAACGCTGGTTCCAGCCCTGAAGCTTCTGCGACCAACTCTGCGATATGCGCGCGGTACTTGTCCACCGGGTTGAAAGCAGGGTAGCAATTGGGATAACTCGACACCTCCGAGCTAACGGATTGAATCGACAGGCTCGCAATGGAGGGAATAGCGTCTGAAGCCATGGTTAATACCGGACGAGTAGCCGTAGTCAATGATAGAGCCGTCCCGCGCCTGTCAATGTATGGTGGTGGGGTTGGACTTCGACCCAGGTTGCGTGGCAGCAGCCGGCAGTAGCTGGAGAAACTTGATACGCTGATTCGAGGCTTGAATATGCCAGAATATACAGTTGAAGAGCTTCGAAGGAGTTGCTGGTGCATCCAGAAAGCAGTTTTGCGCCGGACGCTGAAAGATTGAAAGAATTGAAAATCTTCTTGGTGAGTCAAAAATTAAAAGCGCGGATGGAGGTTTTGCCCCACGTGAGTTTATTGGTGCAAGGGAGCCAGCTCGGACTAAGCAATTGATAGATCACGGCAAGGGATGGACGGCATTTGATGCAGGAGATATGAACGAGAGACTTGATGAGATGGACGAGGCGGTTGTTTGAGATGCGAAAGATACAGCTATCGGGTCTATCTATTCCCGTTTGAGCATGGTCTTATCGTTATCAATATGAGGCTGATACCCAGGGATTGTAGGTGCAATTGGTAAGTAGGATTAACTGCCTATTATTCTATGGTGGCATTCAGCTAGATCTAAGGATGCAGAAGAAAGCTCTAGATGCCATTATACAGTAAAGGTGTTGCTGGGTGCTGGAACCACCGGAAATTCGACCAATGTCACACAGGAGAGGACCCTCCCTCACTAACCCCCTACTATAGTGAGTATTCCCTAGGGCGGGCAAAAGAGACGTAAATCCAAGACTGAATATATCAGGGAAGAGAGCTTGTGCTAAGAATAATCCTCCTCGGCCGTTTTGTTGCTACCGCCATCAGAGACAGCACAGTATGTTTTCTGGTTCCGATATTTCGCAAGCTGGATCTGGGTTCGGACATGATGGTAGGTAGTGTCATCGAGATATTTACGGCGCTTGGTAGCGGAGCCGTAAAGCTGCTGCATCTGTACCTGCATTGTGAGCGGCGTGGTAGCAAGTTGATCGGCGGGGGTATCCGGTGGCCTCGCCCAGGAAGCATAAGGTCCGCTATAGTTAGGACCTTTTCCAGGGCCGAATTTGTTATGTCTGACTATTTGACCCGACTCAATTAGCGCATTGGCAGCGCTGACAGCACTATCCGGGTTACACGCTAGTTCATCTTCAGCATGTTCGAATCGCATTGACTTGTCGTCGTCCTGAGGGGATGAGGTGGAGAGTATGTGGATGCTACCACCAGTATCTCCAATGAGCATTGTCGTCTTATCAGAGGATAATGCTCCAGATGTTATATCAGTACCAAGATTAGCGATATCTTTAACAAAAACGTCCTCTGTGGCAGCCATGATATTCCAGAGTTTCACACACCCGTCAGAAGATCCAGTATAGAATCTATTTGGCTGATCTCCCCAGAGCGTAAGCTGTACACCTACATCGTTCTCCCGAATTGGTGGTCCATGCTTCAGCTTATGAAGAATCTTGTTGGGATTTCTCCAGTCCCACACGTAGGTTGTTCCGTCAGTACATCCGGCGGAGATGTAATTCTCATTAAATGGGCAAAAGGTAACATCATTGATATCGATACCAGGGCAATCATAGCTGACTATGTCCCTCTTACCCATTAATGGATTATAAACATTTACCATTGACCGGATGTCCGAGCCTAATCCCTTAGAACGGCCACAGGTAGCTATGCCAGCGGCGAATAGAGACGACGTCGGATGCCATGATATATCGAAAACATTCTGTGAGTTGGGCATCACATTCAACTGGGTAACGCCAGCTTCTTCCATTCGCCAAAGTGCGAGGTGACCTCCGATTGGAGGGTTGCCGTCTGTATTATCAGGTAAAGACATTCCTGCCGCAAGCATATCTTTAGTGTGAGAGTTGACTCCCCAGGCTAGAGATGTTGGCATCATGAGTTTTTTGTGGCGTAAAGATATCTCCAGTGATGAAGAAAGAGCAAGGCCGTCCTCTTGCTCAACATGCCATAGCAGAAAACTATTCTCGCAATTAGATCCAGTAGCTAATCGACTATTATCAATCTTTGAAAGCGCCATTACTAGGACTTTCCCAGGGTGACGGAGAGTGGTGATACATTTAGTATTCTGGTGGCTTGAAGTATCCCATAACTTAACGGTTCGGTCATAACTGGAGCTGAACATCCGGGTCCCATCATTGGACCATGCTACTGCACTGATAGACGTGTAGAGTTGGGAGTCATTTGCGCTGCCTGTTGGGTCAAATAACGCTCGTGGCATCTGGTGATCGGGAAGTTCTTTAAGACTATTGGTAGTCAAATCTCCCACCACTAAGTTATTTCGCCGGTTATATATCATATTCCGGGGGGAACAGGACGTTGCAGATCCGGCCACGAAACGAGTACCATCGGGAGACCATTCGAGTACCACAACATCCTGCGACGCGCCCTTCCATGACTTCCAATGCTCCCAGTTTTCATTTGCTGATAAGGTTCGGTATATGGAAGATTTCCCTATCCGGTATCCAAGCTCACGGGCTCTGATATGAGATAATACATTGGCAGTATCGTACGGCTGTACTGGGCGGCTTTCTTTATTCTGACCCTGCGAACTAGAATCCCCATGGGTATGCCCTTGATATTTAAGAGGGCCTTTTTTTCGTTTTGATGATCGAGATGCTGGGTATATTGAAGCCTCAATACGATCAGAAGATAGAGAATCTTCCCTCTCCGCTCTTTTACTGCGCCTTAATCTTGTTGGTGGACGGGAAACATGTCTGTCTGCGGGTAGTTCAGTTGGTTGAGGTGTTCGGTGAGGTATTTCTACTTCAGGATGAAGTAAAGACGTTGCTCTCTGTGGAGGCGGACTTTCTGATTGTGTTCGTGTTCGACTCTTTATTCTGGAACTTGGGCCATCTCTCTTTTTACTTCTCTCTGCTGCCGTGGACGTCTTATTGGATTTAGCTTGTGGTTTGGTAGGGATAGAATCGATAACGGAGGAGTCTCGTGATATATTTTCTGTAGAAGCATCATCACTCTGGTTTTTAAAGGACAGGAAACAGCCCAGAAGCGTATTTGCTTTCTGGGTAACTCGTTCGATATCCGACTCACTTTCCGATAGTGAGATTGAGGCTGAACTGGCTTTTGATGGAGGCACTGCGGCGCCGGCGCTGCTGTGGTTACTCGAGGTAGCAGGCCTAGTTTTCCTGGCAATAGGCCTGCTGCTCTTTCGACCTTCCGTCTTTCTCTTTCGCAGGGGCATTTATCCCTAGTTTGTCTGGTCCTCGGCCATGCAACAGCTTCTCTCAGGCTACGGGGCCGAGTGCACCTACGAAGGCTTAGTTAGTTGTGATTTGAGCCGCGCGCATATCTTAGCTGAGTACAATTAGCAAAGATGTCTGGTTATCTGCCTCAGTAACTCACCAGTATCGCCCCAGTCGCTCGGAAGGAGTAGCTGTCAGTACCTAGAGCCGTGGTTTGTGTTCTCTGCGGTTTGATGGTTGATAGTTGACGCGAGCTGGATATAAACGCTTATCGTCCTGCAGCGGTCTTGGCGCAGGCGAGAGAACAAGGAGCTTATTATTGTTATCAGACCTCTCGAGGACTTACAAGGCGGGATGAACAAATTATTCTTTGACGCATTGAAAACGAGAGCGTTTTATTGGTGAGAATACTCATAGAATAGCTTAAGGTGATTATACAAGTGAGATCAAAGACATCAATCACACCGGATTTGGCAATCATTGAATATGTTCGGCGTTACAAAGCAGTGAATGATCCAGCCATGGAGTGAATAAATCAATTAAAATTAGATAAAGAGTTACATACCCATGCCGAAACATATATTCGTGTACCCATTATGCATCGCTAACCAAGGACGTGGCTTTGAATACATTTTTTCCTCCCAGAGCAGCCCCATCTATGTTTCCATACCGCCCATAATAAGGAAATGGGAGACATGCTTAGAAGCAGAAGACTTGGTCCTCGAGTTTGCTGACGAGGTTGGCCTTTTTGTAACCCAGAGACTCTGTGGCTTTCTTCATGGCGCTAACCATAGGGGGCGGTCCACAGATCATGATTTTGATGTCGTCCGCTGGCGCAGGAAGATGGGCCTGACAGTGAAATTCAGCAAAAGGTTCAAATACGGAAGCAGCTTGAAAGACTACTAACCTTGATCATGCTTGGGGTAACAAAGCCAACACCGCCTTGCCACATTTCCGGAGGATTGTTCAAAACGTAGTGAACACGGAAAGCCTTGTCAGTTTTCGCAAGTTCATCAAGTTCTTCCTTCAAAAGAATATCCTCCACATTTACGTTTGCGAAAATAAGGTCAACCTGCGTGGTGTCGTTTCCTCCGTTGCTTGGTCTGCCCTTGACGATTGCCTTGATAACCTGAAGCATTGGTGTAATACCGGTGCCTCCGGCAATCATACCAATGTGTCGGGCCATGTTAGGGGTATAGACCATGGCACCCTTTGGCCCGCGGACTTTCATCGTGTCTCCGATTTTCAGGGTAGTCATGTGCTTGGAGATGTTACCCTGAGGATACGATTTGATGAGAAGGTCGAAGTATCCGGCATTGTCGTCAGAGGAGATAGGGGTGTAAGAGCGAACGATCTCCTTAGTCTGGCCCTCTACAAGAGCTGCAAGAGAGATATGCTGACCAATTGGTAACCCGAGGATATCTGTTGGACGAGGGAGGGCAAATCGGTAAATGGCAACATTGTGGGAAACAATTGTCTTCTCCTTGAGTACAAATTTCTGGAATTCGTTGGGCTTCAGGACCTTCCGCTGTCCTACAAGTGGTAGTTTGTCAGTATTGGCGCTTGAGGATAGATAACTATCACCGAGAGACGGGGTGTGGGGGAGGGGAGCCCCTTACTGTTGCTAAAGATCTTGTAAGCTCCGAGAACAACGGCCAACACCACGGCGTATATAACCCATTCAAGCTTCATGATTGCAGTTCCAGCAATTAGCAGACCAGCAGGAATATAAACACCGTCGATATATTGGCGAGAAGCCCATGCACTTCACCCACAGTCAGTATTTCAACAATCTAGATGCAACACTTGAATGGTACATCCGAGACAAACAACAAGGAACGGACCTCATTCTTATACCCCCGAAGCTGAGCAGACGGACCCGCAGCCAGAGTAGCGAGACTGGATTTGAGGACGGAGCTGTTTCGGCGAGAATTGGAGGAACCCGGGGAGAAAAAACCGATCACGAGCAGATCCAACTTCAGGGAAAAAAAACAGTTGGGATGTTTTCCGTGGCGTCAGTAGTTGCTTATGTAAGATAATCCTCCGCGCCCTTTCCAAACGTCACAATTAATTACATAATACAATTAGACTTTAAAGGTCATGTGATAGATCACGTGTTATGGGCTTGGCAGTCGCTTCCCCACAATTATTCAACATCACATCGACATCAATGTTCACTCCTTTGCGATGTCTGTACAGCGAACATATTATTACTCGGTATAGACGGGAGGATAGCAGCCCGACAGTTGGAATGGAGCCGCAGTCTCTAGATGGGAAGGCTGGCTTCCCCCTCAGTGAGAGTGATCGCCAGATTCTTGCCCAGACAGACGACGAGTTTATTTGCCACGACTGGCAGCAACTCAAGGACATCATAGGTTGAACAGCCCTCCAGCCTGCTTATTTACTCTGCATATGCGATTTAGAAGCTCGTTTGTTGAGATAAATCAATGTATGGCGTCAAATGGAGAGGGGGCGGCACTAATTATTCTGTCTTTGATAGCAAGTAATAAACTACAACTGCTCAAGCGCAAACCATCCGATCTACGCCGATACGCAACATGGAGCTCCGCTATCAAAGAGCGATACGGGAATATAGCAAACTTTTTATACAAAGAGCGCTTGAATTGGCCTATAGACAGAGATCCGCAGACCTTATGCCAGAATCAGACCCCTTTCGCAGACCCAAGGAATTATAAAATTCTCCGGAATGACTGGCCGTACGGCTTCACACCGGATATTACACATATGTGTGTATGGGTTAAGAACAGGATAGATACTACTCCTGAAAATGGAGATGTAACCGAAGAATCACGGGCGTTGATTGACAATTTCGTCCATAGAACATTTACGTCTCGTCTGAGTGGGTTCAGTGATGCCGCTGATAGAGTCGTATGGTTTAAGAATTGGACCGCCCTGCAGAGTGTAAGATCTTTAGAGCATATCCATGTGCTTGTGAGGGATATTCCTGATGAAATTATTGTGGAGTGGACTGGTGAGGAAGCCAGGGAGCTCTCTCAGCTAAATGGAGAACTTTTATAGACAGTTATAGAATTTAGATCACCTCCAGAGAGCGGAGCGGAGGGGGAATAAAATTCTTGGAGCGTCATGAATAAATACATTGATACCATAAATCAAGGCAAGCACACAAACACCGGCGCAAATTTAACGCCGTTCCATCATTATAGGATAATACGCTGAGGCAGCAGTATTCAAGAACAAAGGGAAATCGACAAACATAGCACAGATATACGTAAATAACCACGGCTGCATTTAAGACTTCTGCTCATCCACAAACTTCAAGGCCTCCTCACGCGAGACGACATCAATGGTGCTGGCCTTGTTACGGAAGCTAACACCATAGCACTTCTCTGCAACGTGGAGCATCTCAGGTCGGAATGTTGTACAGATGAACTGGCCGTTAGTTTCTTCCGATATGGACTGAAGCATCTGGGCCACGGCGGTTCGGTATTGGGCGTCAAGATTAGCGTCGATTTCATCAAAGAGGTAAAAAGGTGCAGGATCGCAAGCCTGGATCGCAAAGACAAGAGCAAGCGCGCATAAACCTGTGAAATGTTAGCCTTTCTTGTTTATAGTTAAGGGTCAAATGGATATACATACTCTTCTGGCCACCACTAAGCTGCTGGATCCTCTGCTGATCATCGTGTTTGCTATTAAAACTAACACTGATGCCAACTCCGATGTAGTTCTCCACACTGCGGCGAGCCTCCTCTTCATCGGAGTCCATGTCCTCCTGCTGTCGAGAGGCAGCATCAGTTTTCCTCTGTATGATAAGTCGTCCTCGACCAGCGGGGGCTAGCTTCTCAAATATCCTTGCAAACTCTCTTGAAACTTGCTTGAAGGTTCGTTCAATGGCTTCATCCTTTCTTTGATCCAAGATCATAATCAGCTCGTCAATGGATTTGTGGGACGCATCAAGTTCCTCTCGGCGTTTGGTAAGAGTCTCACGCTGCTTCGTGAAGCTGTTGTACTGCTCAAACGCCTTCTTATTCACATGCGAATATTTCTTGAGAGCTTCATTAGCTTTATGCAGCCTCTTGACAATTGTGTTAGAGTCTGTGTTTTTGAATTTAGTAAAGGCCTCATCAGGAAGCACGCCGAGGTCGCGAATGTTAGCGCTGCATTCCAAAGCTTGCGCAGTCAAGGCTGCCTTTTTCTGCATACTCTTTTCCATGCGGCGTTGGTGCTTTTCGATGGATTTAGCGAATTCCTCCAGCTCGCGTTTTATATCCGCTCGACGCTGTTCAAGCTGTAAAGCTTCGTTGTTTTGTTGTTCTATGGTATTCTCCAGTTTTTGAAGCTTCTGGCTGAGTTTCTCGAGTGCCTTCTGTTGTTTCTTGACCTCCCTCTCACTCTCCTTCAAGTTCCCCTGAACAGTCTCTTCACCAGCATCTAGACCTTGGCCGGCTAGGTGATCCAGCTGTGGATAAAGGTTTTCACGTAGCTCAACTTCTAAGATTGATTTCCGGGTTTCCAGCTCACTGCGGCTACTAGATAGTGCGGCATGCTCTCGCCGAAGATCCTGCACCATAGAGTTGAGACTCTCTAACCGTGCCTCTTCGGCATTTGAAAGTGCTTTCTCAAAGGGTGTAGCAAGTTCCTCCTCGTGAGCTGTTATTTGGCTAGTGAGCGAATCGACATTGACTTCAATATTCTTAAGAGCGCGCCGCTTTGCTTCAAGAGCGTCAGTTTTGTTGTGCAATAGATCCCGTTTGCTCTTGATCTCTTGTCGTAAGGGGCCATTGCTGGAGTGGAGCTGCTGGCGTTTTTGCTCTGCTTTTTGAAGATGACCAACTGCTTGTGTAATCAATTGGTCCATCTTCTCCAGCTCACGCCGGATCTCTCCACCACGAGCCTTCTTCGCATCATACTCGTCTCGCCATTTCGCAACGTTCTTTGTTGCATCAAGTCGGGACTTCCTTGAATCATGGAAACCACCGGTAAGAGCACCGCGCTTGTCAGATCGATCACCTTCAGGGGTAATAGCATTGACGCCATGGCTGCGAGCATACTGGGATGCGATCTGAAGATTAGGGCAGATAATCGTCCTCCCAAAAACTTGTTGAAAAGCGGGCTCATACTGAGGGTCATATTGCAGCTTTTCAATCATTGGAATTGTGTCACTAGCCCGAGGAATATTGCTAGCTCTCGGCTTAAGTCTGTTTAATGGCATGAAAGTGACTCTTCCTGACTTTTCCTTTTGCAATATCTCTAGGACTTTGGTAGCTGTCTCATCTGTATCGACAACATAATGGAAGAGGCTCTGACCAGCGGTGACTTCGACGGCCGTACGATACCTATCGCTCACGTCAAATAACTCTGCAAGCGTTCCATAAACACCCTCAAGGTTGTATTGCCGTTTAATTCGTCGTACTGCTGCAAGGCCCCTGCTGGTATTTTGGTCCATCATGTGAGCAAGTGCTCTTTCTGCTCTTTCTACTTCATGGGTGGCATTGGTGAGAATTGAGTCTAGCTTAGCCTCTTCTCTCCAGAGCTCTCTATACTCAAATGTTAGATATAGCATATCGAAATGGGGCAATACGTAGGGACTTACTTTCGTTGATCAATTAGCCTGTCCCGTTCATCCTTTGCGGTTTGAACTTCTTGATCAATAGATTGAAGGTTGTCACCCCAGCCATCAGCTTCCTTTCGAAGTTTCTCAACCTCTGGCTCCAGAAGGGCGATGTCATTTTCGAGTTCTTGGATTTCCTTGGTTGTCTGCATTCGAACAGTCTTAACAGTAGAGACTTGGGCATAAGTATTCTGTATTTCACCCTGCAGCCAATTATCGCGTTCCCCTTTGTTTCGGAACCTGGAAATTCGCCCTTGCTTTGCATATAGGCGCTGTCTGCCTGTTTCAGCCTCGTTCAAACTAAACTTCGCCTGGTCTTCCCGTTCTTTCATTTCGTTGAACTGAGGAAGCAAGGTACTTAGCTCCTCTTCACGCTCCTTGATGGCAGCATTTACTCGTTCGACGTTCGCCTCACGCTCGGCTTTTGACCTTTGAGCAGCGCTCTGGCCTTCCGACAGGGATTTTCGCTGTAATTCGGCTTGCGCGAGTGCTCGAGATGCATCGCGCCTATCATCTTCTAGTTGGTCCTTTTCCAGCTTCAAAAGCTCCATTTGCTGCCTGAGCTCTGCTTTTTGGGTGTCTATTTGAGCAATGTCGTTCTCTCCCTGCATGAGCCTGTTTCTATTGGCGTCTGTATCTTCAACCCCAGCTTGTCTTTGGTCATCAATGCTTTCCAGAGCGCTCGCAATTTCGGCTTGTTCTCGAGAATAAATGGTGTATTCAAGGCACCGTCTCTCCCTTTCCTTCTCCTGAAAATTCCTCAGTTCGTCCTTTTCTTCCTCAAGCTCCCCAAGCCTCTCGTTAATATAATCCAGTAATTCATCAATCTTTGCTCGTTTATTGTTAGTCTCATTCATTATCTTCAAAGATTCCGTACGACGCGCTTCATAAACCTGAGTTCCCGCGACTTCTTTCAGGAGTACTAGCCGTTCAGAATCCTTCATATTTGTCAAAGTTGTCACTCGACCCTGTGGGACAATGTAATAGGGGTTTGACCTCGAGAATCCAGCAGACTCCAGTAGATTCATGACATCAGACTTGGTGGCATTCTTCCTGTCTAAGGTGTATTCGTCCTTCTTTAAACCGATGGTACGGCGTAGTATGAGTTCATCCTTGCCTGTTGGGAAACGGTCGTCCGAATTGTCGAATATAATCTCAACGTACGCTGACATAACCGCGGAACCCGAGCCCTCCTACTTAGTATTAGCAACCGCATATTAATTTGAGATGTGGGCGACTCGGTATCCATACATGTAGCAGCGCCTGGCGCTCTTCCCTTCCCATATGTGTATAGGCATCACTAAGGACGAACCGAATAGCAGCAAAGAAATTACTTTTGCCAGAGCCATTACGACCAACAATCACATTGTGCTTTGGAGAGAACGGTTCAATGACCGTTTGATCTTTATAGCTATTATATAATATGCCGTTAGCAAAAGCTCTTTGCAAACTGAGGAAATGGCTCCCCCCCCTCACCTACCTCTTAAAGCCTTGAATAATAATTTGCTTGATGAACATCTTCGCGGGTAAGGTATTATGGTCAACCTGTCATCATCTGAGTGCGCGCCGGTGAGGAATAAGGGTAAAAAAAACCACGTTCTCAGCGTCCGTAGAGAAAATGTAGCTCTCTACCAAACGTCGCCTGGCGAGAAATCCCAACGCGTCTAAATTGAACAAGCAAGCGCGTTTTCTGTCTGCTTATGTAATAGAGCTTAGGGCTCTCGGCCGCGGCAAAATAATTAAGCGACCGATAAGAATATTACGTAATCCTTATCGCTAAAAAAAAAATAAAGTGCAAATATCAAAATCTTGGGCACCAGAAAGTAGTTCTCGACAAAAAATTCACGAATTACAAGCAGATTGTTGATAGGGCTCTATCAAAATAGTTAGACGGGTTGATAATTCCAAAACTATGACAGGAGGCATCAAGATGGAGGAAGCTCCTGAAAGGAGACCCGAGGACAACACCGATCAGTCAGCTACTGAAACCCGCTCTACAGACCCCGCCAACGAGCTTGAGGGCGTTGAAGAGCTAGAGGATGATGAATTTTACGATGATATTTTCGATGATGAGCTGGATGAGATAGACTTTGGTGCTTCAAACCCATCTGACTTCACGAAATCCTATAACAGGCAAAGGAAGCTAAACGAGGTTGCTGCCGATGCGAATGCCCCCCTTTCCTCATACCCAAAGAGTAACCCTCAGAAACCAACTGTCAATACGTTCGCGAAGGTTGACGATCAGATATCAACATTATCACGACATGCCGGAAAAATCAGACTGGATGATGCGCAGTCCGGGCTAAAATCGAAGGGTGGAAGAGGAGCAGATAAGAGCGACAGAGCTACATCTGAACAAGTGTTGGACCCCCGGACTCGCATGATATTGCTTCAGATGATCAACAGGAATATTGTCTCAGAGGTCAATGGCTGTCTATCCACAGGAAAAGAAGCAAACGTCTATCATGCGATTTCCCAGCCCGACGACGACAGTCCAGACCTTCATAGGGCTATTAAGGTATACAAGACCAGCATTTTGGTATTCAAGGACAGAGACAAGTATGTTACTGGTGAATATAGATTTAAGCAAGGGTATAATAAGTCCAACAACCGCTCTATGGTTAAAGTGTGGGCAGAAAAGGAGATGCGAAACCTCAAACGCCTCTACTCTGCTGGCATTCCTTGCCCTGAACCATTATACCTTCGACTTCACGTCCTCGTGATGGGCTTTCTTGGAAATTCAAAGGGAATACCCGCTCCTCGGCTGAAAGATGTGCAGCTCCAAGATGAGGATCTAGATTCCCGGTGGAAATCTTTGTACATGGAGCTGGCATCACACATGCGAACCCTGTACCAAGACTGCCGCCTCGTCCACGCTGATCTGAGCGAGTATAATATTTTATATCACAATCACAAGCTCTACATCATCGATGTCAGTCAGAGTGTCGAACAAGACCACCCTAGAAGTTTAGAATTCCTGCGCATGGATATTAAAAATGTCAGCGACTTCTTCCGCCGCAAGGGAGTCGACACTCTCCCTGAACGAACATTATTCGAATTCATCACCTCAGTCGATGGCCCTCGTGCTGTATCTGGGGATCTGGACCCAATGATTGAGGCACTGGAGAAGCTTTTCGCCGCCAGAGCAGAGCGCCTGGAAGAAAATGGTGAGCAAGCCGAAGGCGAAGAGAACGATGAACTTGACACAGCTGTCTTCCGGCAGCAATATATCCCTCAGACACTTGAGCAGGTCTACGATATAGAGAGAGACGTTGAGAAGCTCCGAACTGGCAAGGGTGATGAACTGGTTTACCGCGAGCTTCTAGCTTCGGGTGCAGGGCCGAACAAATCAACGTCCAAAAATGAGGGAGACGAGGATCTTGGAGAAGACTCTGATGTCTCTGGGGGTGTGTCTTTGTCTGATAACGGCTCCCAGTCCGGTGATGCGGATGAAGAGGACCCATTCGCAAAGAAGCCACCACGAGGCAAACGGTTTGAGGACAAAGACGCCAAACGCGACCATAAAAAACAAGTCAAGGAGGAGAAGAGAGAGCAGCGGGCAAAGAAGATACCAAAGCATGTCAAAAAAAGACTTGTCAACTCATCAAAGCGCAAGTGAGCGTCAAGGATTCGGTTATGTATCCTTTTCACATCCGCCTCGCATTTCTACATCGATAAAAATAGCAAGCTTAACATCATGAATGAATATACTCTTCGACAATCACATTGGTCTCCCCTTTTGGACAATAATCCACGTATTGGATTGGATTTATAAAGGATACACGCTTTTTTAAACTACATATTTCGGAAATCTTTATCAATGAGTGGATGCATTCTTCGATGCCGACGTCTAAAAGCATGGAACATGATGCAGAATAGACAGTATACACATCAGAAAACCTGGACTTCAACAAGTGCTAAATGCAGGTACTCCCAAAAGGCCATGTTATCCCTTCGATTACCAACAGAAACGATATCAAGCTGAGCTTCTCGTGTCAATACCGATGGCAAATCTAGCCAAGTACCCAGCCGTTTCCCTCTCCAAAACCCAGATATCGGAAAATGTCTGAACTAACCATCGCTGGACCTGGAGGCGGATGGCCTCATCTTCCTCTGGGCTCTTTGAGTCCTCAACAGCCATCAGTGCAGCAGCCAGGGAAGCTGAGGTGCACTGCACAAGGATTTCGAAACAAGTGACCAATACACGTATTGGTTCTTTCTCATCATGGAGCCTCTTGTCTTCAGCGACACAATGTGCGAAACGGATCACAGTTCCCAAAGCCCTCAATTCCAGCTCTTTCTTATGTTGGGTTGTGTACGGCAATCCAACGATGTAATCAGGCTTGTCTCTCAGGATGCCGTTGATTCCTGCTCTTATTTCTATCATGGCATCCATCCCTTTGCAAACGCGCTCTACTACCTGTGAGGGCTTCCAGTTTAGCGGCAGCGGACGCGGCGGTGGCTTTATGTTGACCGTGAATGCCACACGGCTCCCATCTTTCTCTTCGGCTGCTTCTGGATCCGGTACTACAATTCTTGAGGCTATTTCTCGAGCCTCCGCGACAACGTCTGGCACAAGCGCTCTTTGACACTCGTCCTCGTTTTTGGCCTGAGACTGGGCTGTGTTCTCCAAGGTTTTCGCCGAAGCCTGTTCTTCCTTCAGCTCATCTGCCATTGCTTGCATCGCTTCCGTAAGCAGGTCACAGCTGATACCGGGGGCTCTGTCTATTATTCGAGGGCCCATTATCGCCGACTGGCTTCGAAGTGTGGGGTCCTGGCAAGCATGAGGGCTCCCTCTACTTAATGCAGCAGCATGACATCTATTCAGAGCGTTCAGATCACTTTGAGGCAGGCCGGCCGAACCATTATAATAATAGACCATTTCTGCGAAGGAAGTTGTAATTGGTTCTTCAGAAAACAACGTGGCGTGCAGCGGATCGGGGCTAGGAGGCTGCACTCCTGGGATATGAAGGTTGCTTAGTCGGTTGATTGGAGGCAGCTGGGGTACCAGCGAGTCTGACGAATCTGTCGAGTCAACTTTTGTACTGTCATCTGAAACAGTAATATGAACTTCCTCCTCGCTGTCTGGCTCCTCCTTTCTGCGGAAGCATCTAAAGGGGTCGCAGTTCATGCAGCAGCCACCCATCGCTATTGTCGGGTTATTGACAGGTTATTGACCTTGCAGGGGGTATAGATGAGCGAAGTAAGGAAGACCTGGGGATCGGACGGCACAGTGTATGTCCTTTGGATGGGTTTTTATTCAAATTTAGAGGCACTGATGGACTGTGGGCTGCTGAATAGCTAGAATCTGAAATACTCAAGCAAAAAGACCGCACGCTTTCTCAGTGATGGAACAGGTCTCGAGTGTGTTGTTCTGAATTCAGCAAGTAAAGGAGCTTCAATATAATGAGCGAGTATTCTGTATCTCCAAGAACGAGAAAAGAATGATCTAAGCATGTAGAAGTGAGTATACCAACACCAAACGAAGGACGGAAGTATATAAACTGCGATATCTGATGCAAACGATGGACGGCAGCGAGTGTGTTGAGGATACGATGAATAGATTAGTTAACGAAGCTCAAAAATACAACAACTTTGATATTGGAAAAAAGGGAGAAAAGGAGCAAGTTCTTATTTTCCAAAGGCAGGAACAACCCATGTGTTTATTTACATTTACAGCTTTTATTGAGACTTAGAGAAGCTGCGTTCAAGGACGTGTGAAGGCCGTGACTTCCTAGCTTCCAATATGATTAAGGGATGAGGTTGAGGCTCGGCGAGTAAGAAGATTATACTATGTGGAGAACATTTGGGTTAAAGATTCATAGATTTTATATAGACTATTGATGATCACAAAAGGAGACCAACTTCCTGCTTGCTTGATAGGACTCATAAGAGCACATAAGCATCAAAAATAAGATCAAAAATAAGCATCCAAATAAGCATCCAAATAAGCATCCAAATAAGCATCCAAATAAGCATCCAAATAAGCATCCAAATAAGCATCCAAATAAGCATCGAAACATGGTATACAAATTGATAAAAAGTGTAATATATGCAAAGAATATGAAAGAATCCAAAAGAATACAGAAGAAAATCAGGAAAAAAAAAAAAAAAAACAGAGTTCGTAATAACGTCATGTCGAGCTGGTCGGTCTGTTGGTCGGACTGTAAGACGCCGGGTCGTCGTCATAGTGAGGGCCTGTCGGAGTCCCTTTACTTGTGTTTGGCTGGGGCAACGCTTGGAGGCTGTGGCTTTGGCAGCCTCACCTTTCGAATGACATAAGGCTTTGGGCCAAGTTTTCCATCTTTTCCGGGTAAGAGATGGGGGAACAAGACGGTCTTCGCTGGCTTTGCGGCTTTCTGGACTTTGGTTGGCCGCGGTTTGGGCTGAGGAACAGCCCCGATGGTGGTGGCCGCATTGTTCGGTTTGGCGGCTGGAGGGAGTGGCTCGTATCTGCCAGTCTTCTCGTTGAAAATGGCCGCCGCTTTGTGGAAGGGCAGGGTATAGTCCTTCTCCTTTGGCTTGAGTCCGGCACCCATTTCGGCTTGCTGGATCTGCAACGAGGATATATGTTAGAAACACTAATAAGAGGATTGTGTTTGTGTGAGGGTATGAAGCCAACGTACCTTGTAGGAATGTAAATAAATGTATAAAATTTATATATTCGAGGATATGCTCTTGGTGTAGGCACGAGCGTAGGCAGTCAAGTATGTCTGCAGGATGTAGAAGTTGTTGGTGAGGAGATGAAGAGTGAAGGAAGAATTGGGGGGCGAAGGGAGTGTTGGAGGGCTTTTATATGGGAGTCATACCTGCGCAACCATGGTACAGTAGAACCATATTATATACTCGCCGAAGATTGTCCTGCCATGACGTCTTTGACTCGAACGAAGAGTCATCACCGTTATACCACGGGCACACAGAGTCAGCAGAAGGCTCGGGAGATTTCTAGCCCCAGCATAGTTGCCGCACAGCTAAATTGGCCATTCCTGTGTTTCTTGAATAGGCTCAAATAGCTGTGCCATTTTATATGGCTGACAAGCCCTGGAAGCCCTCCCATCAGCGAGTGAGACGATGCACGTCATATATACTTGGTAAAATATTGCATCACTCCCTTATAATTGGCTGAAAGGGGTTAGCGGCCATGATCAAGTGGTGGTGGCGGCTTGAGGATGCGAGGGTCCCGGCGATACATGGACTTAGGGTATAAAAGGCTAATTTGAGAAATGACATAATCGATCTCCCGAACCAGCATCGACGTCAGTTACAATTATGGTAGAGCTTTTGACTACACACCAGCCAGGAAAGCAAAGTAACGGAGCTCAGAGCTTCGGCCTCTGTTGGCTAAACGACTTGTAGCGTAGTCGTTTAGCCCATGATATTTATAATTAAATCAACCTGAGAAATGTACATCAGTAAATGAGCCTAGCTATCAAGAGTTCACAGAGCTACACAAAGACTTACCCATCTATTGGCTTTAATTCCGGGTTGACAGGTATTGCCCGTATAGACTATACATACCTCTTTCTGGGGGTATGCATTCTTCCCTGGGTACTTATTCGCAGACATACTGCAAAGCTAAACCCTAAGACACGCTAGCAACCATCTATAGTATATGGATGTATATTAGTAAAGGTAATAATATCGTATCTTGGGTTAAAATATAAAGTATACATATCATTTAAGAGAGTCTGCATTTTGATATGAGAAGGTGAGGTTGGTTCAAGCTCATAACACCGCAACCACTAGCTTTCACGTGACAGGGACAGCCCTGGGCCCGCGGGATGTGGAGACCAACATTCACCTTAAGATAAAGAGCTTAGGAGATATTCAGAGGATACTGGTTAAAGTGAAGTAATTCAAGTGAAGAAATATAATTGATATATCGCTGTCACTGAGAAATGTAGTTCTAGGCTAACTATAATAAACCAGGAGCATGCTATATCTATAATGCCTAGAAGGGCAACCAGCCACATTTTGCGCTAGAGCACTTTATAGAAGGCGAAGTTATTACGGAGTATATTGCTTTTCGATTATAGATTAGGGATCTTCACTAGAAGTAATCTTCTGTCTGCATTGCCATGAAAGTCCAGGTGACATAAGAGGGAGTTTATATCTGACTAACTCCACGTCTCGTAATCCTGTAGCATTAACAGCACAAAACAGAAAGACCAATATAACTTCGAGGTATAGTCATGGAAGAGTGTGTTGCGTGGAAGGCCGACAGCCAAAGAGTACGAGTTAAGCAGCCGTTAGGTGCGAAAAAGCAGATGAGCGGTAGCGCGCGGTTAGAGATGCATGGTCAGCAGTATATTCGAAACCAGCTCGAATTTGAGAAGATATTATTAACAACACCATGTTTCAGGAGGGGGGACATCCGGTAAACCTCTGGAACTGCAGCTGCTGTCCCATCTTGACCCAACTCCCATCCGGTGCCAATCAGATGAAACTTCTCACGAGCATTCTGATGTCCCGAAATGGGTCCTCCGTTGAGCAAGATGCTGCGCCGCATTTTTTTAGCATGATATACCAGACCAGGTACTTATGTCGGCTTTATATAGACGCTCGATTGCCGCTAGAGTTTCATCATCAGTGACATAACGACATAGCCACTGGGTATAAAGGGGGCAAAGCGTCGATCTATAGAAAAGGGGGATGATCCATTCATTGTTATATCTGGCGCCGGTCCGCACGGGCAGGGAAGATGCAGGAAGTTGCAGAGGAGAGGAGGAGAATTTGCTGGGCGTTATACTCTTATCCAGCAAACGCTCTTCCAATATATTCCCAGAGAAGCAATGCTTGCATGGACGTCATCGCGTCAAATCTCGTAAACTCGTACACCGGTCAGCCACTAACGGTTGGTTCGCGCCGTCGGTAACAAGTACTGGCCACACGGCTTGTTCAAAAGGGA
The DNA here is from genome assembly GCA_003664465.1 of Trichophyton mentagrophytes. NCBI lineage: Eukaryota > Fungi > Ascomycota > Eurotiomycetes > Onygenales > Arthrodermataceae > Trichophyton > Trichophyton mentagrophytes. The sequence goes on from QQSR01000240.1 coordinate 26,328, forward strand.
GGAGACTCCATTCCACCCTGCCTACCATGTGTAAGAAGAGGAGGTTAGAAGCATGTTAGCTCCACTTGCGGAGAGAGACAAGGCGATCAAGGCATGGCAGCTGTCCCGTCCAAGGCCGTGAATGGCCACGTCTCTGCCACGCTAAAGGGCTCAAATCTCAACTCTGGGTACAAGTACCAGGGCATAGCCGCCAGGATCCCGCTGCGAGACGTGCCAGGGGCAGCTGTTATCTGGTATCTGGTTGGCCTGTTTGAGGCGTCTCACGAGAGTCCACCTTCGTCAACACATGCCACGAACTGAGGTGATTTCCTGCGATCTCATCACCTTGTCAGTTAACTAGTTTAACTAGGTCGTTAACGAGTTAGCTCACCCAGTGTATCCGCTGCACGCCTCTGCGCCCACCAGCCCCCCTCGCAGCGACAGGCATCCCAGCCCTCGCGCTGCATCTTCTTCCTTGCGCCGCCAAATATTTTTAATACGCAAAATTCGAGAACGGACTGGTCACGTGTAGGGATTCTAAAAATAGGTTCAACGGCCAAGGCTCGGCGTTTCTTTTCCCTCTTTCGGCAGTTTTCGACGTCGAGTTGCATCTTTCATACATACTCGCAGCGCTGGACCGGCCATGAAGCGACATCAGACAGACCCGACTTGACGCCGTAGAGCGCATGCAGAGGACGCGGAGTACCTGGCAGCATGCAGCATCGAGCATCGAGCAGAGAGCGTCGACACACCCAGCAGGAGAGCTGTAAGCGCCGGGGCCCATGTCACAGGGTGGCACGGCGCGTATCCACCTGTCTAGGAGGGGGGGTCTCTTGTCGAAAATATCCCCAGGCGGCTTGCATGCGAAGTAACGAGGTATATTGGACGCATGATATTACAGAGTATGGCGAAAAGCAAGCAGTTGGACCACTCATGGCTCGCAGGCTGGCTTTAATCCATGCATGGCTCCCCTGACAATCACACACCTTGGCCAGTCAGCTTGCATGAACCAGCCAAGGGTGCTGCACCGCTCGCTCCCTTTGAGTTCGGATTCTTCAGGCCATCTGCTTGCCGATTCGCTCTGACAGGGTCCATGCAGGATCAGGACGGAGGTCATCGATGCCTGGTCCGGCTTGGATATCAACCAAGTGGGCAGTGGCCCTGCGGTCACCGCATCTGCGGCCTCATCATTGGCAGTAACCGCCATGACTCTTCGCCTCACCGATGCATGCATGAGCAGACTCCTTCGTACATAGCCTTTTATATTTAAACTGGCCATGGCGCCACTGGTATCTCCATTCAAGAGATATACTATCTTACCTGCCTTTCGATCCGTCATTCTACATAGATTTCTTTTTGCCCTTCTCTGTCGGCCCAGGGTTCTAAATGGTGTTCTGGAGCATTTAACCGAGCGGGTTTCACACGTTCTTGCATCTTCGTGACACCCGGCACATACATATGGCCACCTTGATCCCTTGAAAAACAACCTGGTCAAGCCCTGCAAACCCCTTGCCAAAGCCGTCCCTCTCCTCATCTTTTTAGACAGACTTCGGTTTTCTGAGAGAGATGAACACACATACCAGAATCTCTGTACATCTACCGTCGACATCGCTATTCGTGACACATCTTAGGTGACCTTGGCTCAGCGGGCAGACAGCAGTAGCGCAACTGTCGCGCATCTGCCATACGCCTGTCATTGTGTCGTCAACGCCGCTGGACGGTGTCTGACGACTCCAACCGCTTTCGAACGTGCTTATTCTTCCTTGTTTATTGATACCCCTAACGATGCCGGCCGTCGCTATAATATTAATCTGGCTTTGCGCCTTGACTCTGATACCACATTCGGTGGCATACAACATACATATAGACCATATACTTCGGCGGCTCCCCAGTCCGAACACATCGACGGCCTCTCCCAGGTGGCAAGCCAACTCGCCGGAGCCCTCTCCCGTTGCATCGCAGCGAAGGTCAACGATGAGTCTTCGGCCGGACACTCAGTACGCATTTGAAGAGGGACAGTTCAACGCTACAACTACATCGACGTGTGAGAACGCATTAGGGGGTTTGAAATCAGTTTCCAACCCTTCTGGGATAGCCGCATGCTTCAACGTCGCATTCCTAAACGAAGAAACAAGCATATTCGGGGCCGACGTCAAACTATACTATGTCTCCCAGGCGAACGGAGAATTCACCAATACTAAATGGGAAGATTTCAATATAAAACTGGGCTCGCGGCTTATAGAATTCTCGGGGATGAACCGGGTTTTTCAGAACACAACTTCGAATTCCACCACAGACTCGCCCTACCTAGTGATGCAGTGGCGGTACAGCGGCAGGGTAAACGAGATTATCCCACTAAAGAAGTTGTCCCTGTAGGCCTGTTCCTATCCAATCCAATTTCAAACCGTGTGAAGACTCTTGCTAATGATTCGACTGCAGTGAAGAACATCGCTATCTCCTCGCGCCTAACATATCAATCATAACAAAATCCCCGAGCCAGCCCAACACTATCATCGACGCAAGTCTAGCTCCCGACACCCTCTCATATACTACTGGCTATTTAGCCAATGACGCCAACTCGCCATATAATATGACGACTTCCGAGGTCAAAACCCAGCTCACGAACATACTAATTGCCACCTTGGAATTTGAAGTACCTGGCATAGGCCTGGGTATATTCCCCACGGGCCTTGTTATAACCAGTGTGTGGACGGGGTTATTCTTAGCCATAGTTGGCTACGGCACATTTGAGCGTAAACAGTATCGCTCTTTTCACGAACGAAGGTTGAAATATGCTACCTCTACAAGAGGGTATGGTAATCGGCCTGTTGTATCTTAGATTTAATGACCTTATGACAGAAAGAATATTTAATGCAAAAAAATTCAAATATACTCATTAAGTACGTAATTATGAAAGCTCTGCCTTTTTTTTTTTTTTTTTTTTTTTTTTTTTTTTTTTTTTTTTTTTTTTTTTTTTTTTTTTTTTCTCTCTTCTTTTTTTTTTTTTTTTTTTTTTTTTTTTTTTTATTTTTTTTTTTTTTTATTTTTTTTATTTTTTTATTTTTTTTTTTTTAAAAAAAAAATTTTTAAAAAAACAAAATAATTTTTTTTTTTTTTTTATAAAAAATATAAATAATCTATACATTTGATTTA
>QQSR01000241.1:0-29431 GCA_003664465.1 Trichophyton mentagrophytes
CCCCTCAAGGCCCAGACCAAAAAAAAAACAATGGAAAAAACACAAAACAAACGAACGGCAAGAAGAAACAAAAAAGAAAAATCCGGCCGCGAAAAAGAAAAAAAAGTTGGAATGAAGTTGAATTTGACGTTTTTGGTGGTTTTCCAAAGGGGCCATTTTTTTAGGCCCATCCGGGGCCCTTTTTTTTTTTTTCTTATCTTTTGTTTTTTCTTTTTTTTTTTTTTTTTTTTTTTTTTTTTATTTCTTCATCTGTGCCATGCAGTAATGCAAGAATGCATGCAGCTCATCATCTTCTGCTTCTTCTTCTTCTTTTTTTTTTCCCTTCATCGACGGGGCATTCCGCGGCCCCGGCCTCCTCGTAGCACTCGCTGGGCGGCGCCTTGCGGTAGGGCTTGGGGAGGCCCCTGTGGCTGGGCAGACTCTTCGTTTTCTATCAGACGTCAGTAGAGTAAGACATGGCATATAGACGTAGACCATCGTAGATGTAGACAGGTTGGATGGGGAGAAGACGGGGAAAGACGTACTGATGGTTTCGTCGACAGAGAGAATCAGACAGGCAGCCTCGACGGCCGACTGGATGGCATTGACCTTGACCAGACTCGGCTCCCAGACAAAGGCCTTCATGTTGTCTCGCACGCCCTCGCGGTCAAAGTCGACGCCGGCCCATATGTTGCCCTTCTTGTGCTCGACTCTCAGCTGGTTGAGAATGTCCGTGGCATCGAAGCCGGCGTTGTCGCACAGCTGTCGGGGGATCACCTCCAGGGCCTTTGCAAACGCCTTGACGACGGCCTGCTGCTTGTGCGGGACGTTCACGTCGGCATACCGGTGGATGTAGCCGGACAGGTCCATCTCGGTTGCACCGCCGCCGGCCACGACGTTGGTGTTCCGTAGTGCCCGCTTGACGATCATGATGGCGTCGTGCAGACTGCGTTCGGCTTCGGCAATGAACTGCTCTGCTCCACCGCGCAGGATCAGAGTACATGTTTTGGCCCCAGGACACTCGGAGAAGATGTTGAAGCGCTCGCCGCCGATCTGGCGCTCCTCAAAGCTGCCACACTCGCCCAGGTGGTGATCCTGGATGTCGCTGCAGGTAGACTGTGTCGAGGCACCGGTGGCCTTGTTCACTCGCTCCATGTCGTCAGACGACACTCGCCCGGCACAGAATATGTCTCTGTCCGCAAAGTATCTAATTTCGTTAGTACCGGGGGCCGTTCATCAGGGCAGATAGGGGGGGGGGAAAGTAAATATATATATATATATATATATAAAAGACATACTGTGTTGCAAGGTCACCGATAGGGAGCTTGCTAAGGACGACCTTGGCTCCGGTCTTGTAGAGAGCCTCGAGCTTGTTGAAGATGATCTGCCACTCCGCGTCGACGATGGCCTGGTACTCCGATACCTGCTCGACCCTGACCTCTGCATTATCCTTCTCGCTCTTCAGCTCCAGTTCAACGTTCAGGCAGACAATCTTTGGGTTCTTGAACGACTTGGGCTGCTGCTCAAACCCAGCATACGAGAACGTCTTCTTGAAGGCAACGCCGTTGATGAACTGCGAGTCCTGCAGCGCTCCTCCGGTAATCTTCTTGACCCCAATCAGCTTCTCGTTCAGGTCGTCCTGGTCCAGCGACAGGACGGCATCCACAACCACTGTATCACAATCAGTTAGCTCAGTCACTTTCTGCATGGTTCTTTTCCCATCACCATGTCCAAAAGTAAATTATAACGCACTCTTTGTGAAAAAGTCCGAATTCCGTTTGATCAGCTTGCTGTTCATCGCCGTGCCCGCCAGTCGCCGCAGCGTCTCGATCTTCTTCGCCTCTCCGCCAGCAGCATCCTTCATATCAATTGCAATCTCCTTGATTCGGTTGATGCACATGGCACTCGCCTTCCTCAGCCCCTTTATAATCGTCTGAGCACTTACGTCCTGCTCCACTAGGTCGCGCACTTCCCGCAAGATTTCGCCTGCTAGAACAACCACAGAGGTCGTTCCATCGCCTACTTCTGCGTCCTGGGATCGTGCAATGTCGGTTAGGATGCGGGCTGCGGGGTGGACAATATCGAGCAGCTATTACGGGTAGCAGTCAGCACGAAGCCCCCGTAGAAGTCTCATTCCTAAACAGCTAGAGCCTCTCCTTACCTTCATTACCGTCGCTCCATCGTTTGTGATTGTCTGCTTGCCGTTGGTGTCTACTAGTAATAGGTCCCCGCCGTAGGGGCCTAGCGTGCTCTTGATAGTGTTCTGTACCGCAACGCAGGCGTTGATATTCGAGAGAATCTGTCCCTTGCCCTGTGAGGCATCCGTCCCTGTACATCAAACACCCATCGTAAGCTTAGAACATTCCCATTCGTGCTGGAGCAAACGTGTGGTAGTAGCGGGGGGGCAGAGGCATAGAAAAACTGACCCTCCTTCAACACGATGATTGTGGGTGTTTGGCCCGCGAACGCCATTGCAGCGGTTCAAATTCAAGACAAATAGAATAAGCAAGGCGTATTCCTCGGGATAGATATCTTCGGGGGATGCGTCTCTCCTTTCCTCGCTGTCTCTCTCCGTTTAATTTGCAGAAGGTGGCCGTAGTGGTGTCCAGCGGTTTAGTATTTTGATAGCTTTTCGCTGTGTCTCTTTTTTTTGCTTTTTCCCCCGTCTTGCTGTGTCAGCAACTTCAGCCGCCAAAAATATCTCCCCCTTTTTATTTTACAACCTCACTACAAATCTCGACGGAAACATTGAAAAGGCTACGATGGAAGAAACGAAAGGAGGAGTATATATTTTTTGAAGGTAGTCTATCCGTCTAAAGTGCTCGTAAACGTCATCACACATCCAATACCGGCTGTACATATATATATCGTCCACCAGTGCTATGAAATGATTTGCTTTGCTTGCTCAGTTCTCAAAGTGATTCTGGTCGTCTCTTCCTCCAAAGGCAACGGTAAGCAGGTCTGCCTGGAACTGCGCATCGTTCTGTAGCCGTGTTGCCTCGGCGAGCCTCATCGACTGGTCTCGCATGCCCACGCCAACACCGACGTCAACATCAACGTCAACCCCTACTCCGGCACCAACACCTACGTCTACGCCTACGCCGGCGTGCGATGCCATCAGATCGTCGTCTTCAACTACCTGATAGCTGCCTGTGTGGTCATGGTGGTGGTGCTCGTGGTGATGGTGATCATGGTCATGATGTTGCATGGGGGAATGATCGAATTCGTGGGTCAAGGCGTGATGAGAGTCGTGTGCACTGTCTGTTTCATATGGACTCACTCCCACGCCAACATTGACGCCATTATGATGCTGAAATGGAGGGAGATGGTGGTGTATGTCATCCATTATCTGAGGATCGAGCGGTATATCGGCGTAGTCTGCCATCTGCCCAGCGTGAATAAGAGGAGTAGTGTGAGAGTGGGTGTTGTGAGGATGTGCGTGGGGTGTAGGACTGAAGGTTTCCTCCTTGGAGTACTGGTGAACTGCTGCGGATACACTTGTGAGTTGTTGGTCAGGCTGGGTTGGGGTAAAGGCGTTAGCAGGGGGTATATCAAAAGTGTTAGGCCGAGGAGTTGGCGATGGCTTCTCCCGTTTGAATGCCAAGTTATTGGTTTCTGAATTGCTGTTGGTATGAGAGCCGGGTTGAATGCCGTTCGCACCGTTTATAGGTGTTTTGGGGCCTTCCTTGCATTGTGGGCAGTTCTTGATGGCCATGCTAACGGTTTCCTTGATCCGAACCCAATGGTATTTTAACGCAATAGTAGCTGTTGTCTTGTTAATACCACCATGCTGCTGCTGGTGTATCTTACGAGCTATTTCATACTGCTGTTGCGGATCGGAAACAACTTCCTTATCCTTCAGCATCAGCTTCTCTGGTTCGCCCTGCTCGCCACCCACAAGCTTGTAGTGGGTAGCTGCACTGCGTAGACGGCTCTTCTCAGCCCTATCTGCGCCACTCGGGTACTTGGAGTGTTTCAAGTAATATCTGATCTTGTCGAATCTCTCTTCAGAGACAAAGTCTTCTCCCTCTGGGCCGAGATCTCGACCGTATATGATTGCATCAATAAGCTGGCCTGGGTATGAGCGCAGATTGCCACACCCTGGTATTCTGCCTACTCGCTTGAAGCCTAACGCGTCCCATATTCGACAGGAGGCAACGTTGGTTTCGTAAACCAGATTGAACACGGCATATGTGTATCCCTAAGCAAACGAACAAAGTAACGAGAAGCAAAGCAAAAGGTTAGCAACGTTATATCACCGTCAAAGCTTAAAATATATCTTGCTTGGAACATTGCCGAGCTCAATGCTCACCATCTGTGGTGCCCATTCCAGGTAGCATTCTCCCATCAGCCGGCCCACACCGCGGTTTCTTGAGGCATCCGTCACCAGGAAGGCACCGTTACATATATGACTACTTCTTCCGGGGTAATTTGGCTTGATATTAAAGCTGCCCAGACATATCTTCCCCCAATCGGCGCCAATAGCTTCTAAGGACTGTACATGGCCAACGGTTGGCACGTCTCCGAGCAGCATGACTGCCGTGAAATGGGAGAACCAGTCTGTGCCAAACTCCTCCAGGCTCAGTGGGTTGATAAAGGGGTACGTGTCCCCCTTCTCGATCTCCTTGTTCAGCTGGTCGCACAGGTACGCCAGCAGTGAACGGGGGACCACCTGTGCCGACGAGAAGGGGATTAGCGTCGCCGCCGTCACTCGGTCTCGCAGCGTCACCTGTCTCGGCAAGATTGCGGGAGGCAGCTGGGGACTGCCGTCGCTGCCGTTGCTGCCGGTGCCGCTGCCACTGCCGCCGCTGCTGGCACCCGGACCGCTGGCGGCTGTTACCGAGGTGGCTGCAGGGACATGGAACGCTCCCGCGGAAGTCCCGGGCGAGGTGCGGTAGACCGGGCTCCCTACCGGATCGTCGCCAGCGGGCCCAACACTGACAGCAGGCATGCTTCGACCTCTCACGCTATCTTTTTCCCCCTTTGCCGAGTCGGATATATAGATCCTTGTCCAGTCCTCTTTCTTCGCCCCTGGCCCGAACGAACGCCTGTACCTGTCACGAGACCATCAGCCTTAATCAGCCCCAACTGGCTCAGCCGTTTTATGTTCCAAAAAAATTCTGCATCCAAACAGGAGAAAAGGACCAAACTCGAAAATCTCGTCCACCGACAGGCAGCATATCGCGGCGGCAGACTCGCAGGCCCTGTCTGCTGTCCACCCAAGGGCTCACCCGCGAACAGAACAGGCCTCCCTAACTGTGGAACGGGCGGTGCAAGGGGTCCTTTACCTGGGGCTGGGGGGGGGTACGCACTCTCAAGAACGGCTTCGTACTTTGCAGAACGCGGGGAGTTTTTTTGCAGCAGGAGCAAAAAGGCGGAAAAAAGAGCGCGAGGGACGAGTTTCTTGGCGGCACTGCGGGTTATAGTAGTTCCGGATGAATAAGCAGACGGCCGGGGGAGCGGGAGGCTTAGATAAGGGGGTAGGTACATTGGTTGGTTGATGGGCAGGCTTGGCTCATGCCCTTGCCCGTCGCTGTTTCTCGCGCTGGAGGGCCTTGATGCCGGTTCGATCGGTCGCGATGGTTGCATTGATGATGCGGTCAAAGGCAGCGTCGCTCTCATTACCGTCATCGCTGTCACTCTCCTCGTTGCAGGTGTCTTTTGTGGCTGCCGGACCCGCTGGCGACGGTATTACTGCAGGTCCAGTCGGCTTTGCGTCTGGCTCGCGGTCGGGGAAAGAAGCAGTGCCAGCAAACGGCTTGGACATGAGTATCTTCCGCCGGATCTCTGCCATCTCTTCCTCATCGTCGTCTTCTTCCTCGGACTCCGGGAATGGATTGTCTCTCTGGAGAGCATTCCGCGGGATCCCATCTTCGTCCTCCTCGTCATCACCATCGCCTTCTTCGTCCCCCTTCTCATTTTCCTCATCTTCAGAATCCGAAAGGAAGGCCAGCCTGTTTGTATTCCCCGTAGTCCACATATCATCTGCTCCTTTCCCTTCTCGGTTCTCCGCATATTCCTTCTCGATCTTCGCCAACCACTTCTCCTCAGCGGCCTTGATGTCTGCTTCTGTCTCACAAGCTGCATACCGCTTAAACAGCTGCGAGTTGATCTCTAGAAACGGCTGGCCGTACCGGAAGTGCTGTAACACCTCTTCAGCCCAGTCTTCGTGTCCACATATCATGAAAGTCGCAGCCAGTGCTTCAACACAGTTCAATCGCCACGGTTTGCCATAGTTCACCGTGTTTGCTGCCACAAGGTAAGGCACTGTATCCCAATTGTATATTAGCATTGAATCCAGGCCGCCGTCACACGGGATATCACGCACGCAATCTCTCTGTCTTTCCGCCAATCTTTGACCAAGGTACTTCGCTCACTCGCACCCATGAACACTCCACCACGGCTGCACCATACTGCTCGAGCAACGGCTTGTCGGCAGGAGAAAGGGTCTGCTTTGCATTCGGCCTATACTCCGTTCCTTTTTATCAGCTGTGTTCTCGTCATGATGTACAGTCTTGGATAGCTACGTACGATATTACCACCCCCGGAAACTTATGGCCTATACCCAGATCGCGCATATATCCAAGCTGCATTAATCGTTTGCCGGAACATTTCTTCGGGTCACAGTGTCCCAGGTCCCAGCAGGCAGCTTGAAAGGGTGCGCGAGGACGTTTTCCATGCTCATCTACTCCGTCTTTGATCGCTGGTCTTCGGTAGTCACCCCGCTTGCTCTTGCGGGACATCGTGTCCTTCTTGTGTCGAACCATCCTGAATTAACAGCGATAGTCTATCGGTAGGGAGCACTGTCTTCCGCCTTCTGGAAGTCCTCGTATCTCAGAGCAAGTGCTCTCTATGAAACAGGTCTAACAAATATCATCTGTGTCATCAACTTTTTATGTCAATGTTGAGGATGATTATAGAACTTTAAGCCTCCCAGGATTTAACTATCACGTGAGCCTCTGCTGATTAAGGCTCAGGTAAGTTAGAGCGAGAACTAACGTTATTGAACAAGAAAAGGGTTAACCAAATAATATACTCCGTACTCAGCAAAGCAAAGCATTAGGACTTGGGCTGTATTACGCCTGTTTCTACTATTTTCTTCATTGGATAATGGCGATGATAAGCAGGTCTTGTTGAATGCGGCCCCAATCAACCAGTTACGTCATTGATTTAACTAGGGCTTAGGGCTTGGGCTTTTGAGCTTCCCGATTTTCCCTCAGTTGACCTTCATTGCATGCAAATGCTATTCTCAGGCTCCCCCAATGCTCACCAGGCTCAATTCCTTGTTTTGCGGTTCTTATGCCTCTCAATCTCCATTTTATTCGCCGGTGCTTTATCAGAATTAAAAGCGCTGGTTAAGTACTAGGTAGTTCTATACGATGCATTATACCCTTAGCACCGCAGCGGGATCTACATGATTCCTATTCTACGCGGCAGTTTGCTGGAGGCCGCATGTTGCAACGCTTATTACAGGCCGAACAAACCCTTGTTTACTAGGCACTCCCTGGGCGACTGAGCCTATAACATAGGGTGATCCCCACAAAGATAACCCTAAGATCGCCAAATGACTTGGGGTACTTGATGCAAAAATGAGTAAAGCCCATTGCCTTTCACTTTGCCAACAGCCTTGCAGCAATAAGGTTCTGATGGTACAATCACACTGATTTAGGTATGCGAATATGGTCATCATGTATCTCACGGCTAACTACGCATTCGCCTGAATTATGGCTAGAATAAATTTATTACTCCCCAGCAAGCTCAGCACACTAGATGAGCCTTCATGCTGGGTGGGAAGGAACAGATTTTTAGGTGAACTTCAAAAGCGTGAACTTCCAAAATCAACATAAAAGTCTCTCAGATTGATATCCAGAGCCAAGAACGTTCGATAACTAGCATGTGAGCTCAAACAGGGTTAATCACCGAGGTTGGATTATCCACAACGGCATTAATGCATGCATGTTGATCTACCCATTCCTGCATACAACCATCCTGGCTGCTTTCTCGAAAAGGTTGAAGAATGACTACTATTCATCTTATCTGGGCAGTTATTCTGTAGCATCCCCGGGACTCTCGGTGCGAATCTGAGACACATAATATCAAACCAAATATTAGACAAGGAACTTCAATGTTGGGCGAAGCGCACATCTCTCTATCCCTTGGATGTGCCGAAAAGACAAACTTTGCAAGGGTCAAATATAGTTGAGGACCCTCCGGGTGAAATACAACCTGGACCTGGCAAGGCTAGTGAATGCCGATACTGTTGTGAATGACTAGCACAACTAAAGGTTTATTCACGATTTCGGTAATCGGCTATCAGAGCCGGTACTTAGTTATATACCATATGATTCTAGTAAATATAGCATGGAAGGCATTGTGAATGTCGTTCTTGTCAGGAGAACTACACATATCCCCCCTATATATAAAATATCACATATATTAAATTGTATCGATGAACCCACTCCCCTATTCTTGAGACTGTTGAAAATGGCATTTATTCATACTCCTCCCATGGCGAGAGTATAACTGTGGGCATCTGTCATATCTATTCAATTAGGCAACCCCCCTGGCAGAAATATGGTGCGGTTATTCGAGCCACATATATACTCTGAGCAGAGCAATGTGATGGCATAACTCGCTACGGTCGTTAGCTATAGACCCCGGATCCTGATTCCCAGCTTAGAACGTTAACAATTGCTGCACTTACGGGAATTGCATGGAAATGGGTAACAGTTCAGACTGTTGGAGAGATCTATCCTCCAGATTTTAGTTACCTTGATGGCTCGTCGAAAGTCGTTAATCACATGGTGGACAGCTAGTCACCTTATCAAAGAGGCAAAAAAACAAATAACCTAAATCAATTAACATGATGTCACTCTACGGATCCAAGGGGAAGCGTTCTCGAGAGCTGTCGTCGGATTATAAGACAATCGAGGATGTTATTTATACTTGAATAACGCCGCGGCAAGAAGCGCGTATCGGCTAAGCTGCGTTAACTAACTTGTTAGTTGACTAAATTAGTAAGCTTGCTGGGGCTGTAGCCAGCCAATCAGCAGCCAAGAAACCAGACGCAACTTCTTGCTGCTATCCTCGGCTTGACAATCTTGCAGCTTCACGGGAGAATTGGAAGGAGAACACAGAACAAGTTTACAAGTCCCAGACTGGTGCAGTGAGTCTCGCACGTCCATCTGGGACACTCGGACGTCTGCTGGTGTTTTATATGCATATCCCCCATAGATCCCAGCCACACAGTGCACATCGGCTGGTGCTCGGTCTTTACAGGCGGCCAGTTCCAAGGAATCAATATGGACAAGCCTCTCTCGAGAGCATGTTTAGCTGAGGGCCGGAGTCGCACTGGTGACGCTAACCATGTCAATCTTTCTCAAATTTTGATCTCCAGGGCGTACGTAAAACCGGTGGAATATCATAGTACAGACCTCTTATACTGTCGATCATGCTCCATTCCCAATACTGATATACAAAGCACGAAGCTGATCATCGCGTGAATTGGGAAGGTTAGCCTGCAGTAGGCAACGGGGGGGAAAGGGCAGAAAGGGACGAAAGATTATCATCCAGTTTGTTCTCGTCTCGTTTCTTTTCTTGTTCGGTAATTAACGACCTCTGACTCTGCGGGTATTCCATCGTGTAACAGAGCCGCGCGACTCATTGGAGCGGTGGAGGACAGAGATATAGCCTGGTTGGCTCATTTCTCCTGCAAACTTGGAGAGTTGCAAATAGCGGGTAGTATATACCCCAGGCACAGAGCTCAGATATAATAAGGGCGCTCACGTTCAACACGTCGTCATGGTCGCATGACGGATACCCTGGGGATTGACATCCATGGTGCATCAAAACGCGATTCCCCTGTTTTCCTGGTGGCCGACTGCATATATAAATGAATACCACCGCCCCTCTGTGCTCCGGGTGTTTTGTCGCTCATCAACGGATAGCGGTGACAGCACGCCAATTCACCCACACCATGACATCCATAATCAAAAATCTTCTGTTTGCAATGGCCCTTTTCGCCTCAATTGTGTCCTCATCTCTTCTCAGTGCTCCCAGATTTCCTAGGAGATGCATATCTGAACCTGCTACGGAGCTTCCTGAAATCAAGTTTATCCCTTATCGAAGGAATCCCATGAGTCCTATCCGCTATGTCCAATGTTTTTCTGTCGGCAGTTCCTGCAAGTTTGACTCTGACTGTCCTAAGCCTTCTGAGGATCACTGCGCCGCTCTTGCAGAGACCGAAAGACGCGTTGTTCCTGCCTCGTCGATATGCATTAATGGACTCTGCCGTATGAAGGATGTCCTGTGGAATGACTCTTGCGATTGTCACACAGGATGTAGCAAGCGCCATGATTTGGCTTGTGTGGAGGGCAAGTGTACCCCAAGCAAATGTACTCCCTGCGGGGAGAGGCCGCAGCTCATTAAATGCTGCCCCCCGGGAGTGATGGGGCATGACGGTACATGTGTCTGCAAGGCTTCAATGGCCGACTTTTGACGTTCCACATCGGAGCCCTCACGGTCTAGCAAAACGATATCTTACACTCTTTGACGGGACCTGGCAAGGGAGGCCAGTCATGAGAAGGTTGACGTGGAGTTTGACCGAGCGAGTGAGAGAGTGAGGGAGGCACTGAATATCTTTGCTGGCAGCTAATATGGTAAATGAATATTCAATTATTGCCAGGGACCGGGTTTATGTTATGATACCATGGCGTTGTTTTCTTTTTGCGGTTTATATTCTCTCCCCGTTGAACATCCTGGCGATGCCTCGGATTGAAGAAACGCGTAAGGATGATTTATATTGGGCTTTTTTCCTCTTCGGTCATGTATCGTACGACTCTATTGATACCATATGTGTTGAATACTAATGTGCTCCATAGTCTGTACCCCGTAGGGTCAAATGCATGCACACGACAGATGTCAAGTGTATGTCTCTCAGCGAAGATACGTAATACAAAGAGAATAAAAGAACGAATTCTCGATAACTGGAGCAGCAAAGTAACCATAAAATAACTAAATGTGACATATCTCCAGGCAGCCGCCATTCTATCTGATAAATGGGCAGCCTTCCCATGTACGATACCTTATATTATTATTATCACACATCGATACATCAAATAGAACGGATGGGATTGCATCTATATCTTTCCTGTCATATACCGTCTTTTTTTATCTTATGAGCTAATGTATTTTTAAGCTAATGCAGTAGAAACATGCGGGACTCAAAGGCGGACAGCCTTAGGCAGTTTAGTTTGTCTCCTGAACAGCAACGGAGCACCCTAGTGATTTCTGCATTCCACTTATATAACAGCAATGTCCAGGGCATCTAGTTAACTGACCTCGGAGGCATCATAGCCAGAAATACAACTAGGTATCTAGCGTGATATTCTTTTGTTATATCGATATATCACACTCTGTACTCGGCACATCTTTCAACCGACGCCTTCAACCAAGCTTATTCCGGGGGTCATCGGAGCCCCATCTTCTAGTTCTTTCCTTCTTTCTGCCTTAAGCTTTGTTGAGACGCCCAACAATCCATCAAACGGTTCGATTGAGGACCCGCGGAGCCAGCGTACCATGGAATCTCCTGATACATCCTGTGGTGGCCACCAACACCTGGTATTATCTGGCACCATGTTGCTAACCACGGTTTGCTAGGTATCATAAACCACGGATTAAAGGTGACTATTTATAGTCAGTGACATAACGATGACGAGGACTTGCAGCGGTGAAGTTAGTGGGGAGACCGGGGGCAAGGTCGGGGGGGCGAGGTTGGGTCGAACGGGCACGCCCCCAGCCTGAGCAGCAGGAGCGACCTCGCAGAATAGCAAAGAAGTTACGGCGACGGCAGGCGGATGGTATTTTTGGCTGTCTTTCGCATGTTTGGACAGCTTGAACCTATGTTTTTAAACAAAACACTTGGCTCGTCCCGTTGGAGTGACTCGACAGACCGGGCAGGGAACGGTCCGACAAGGAGGGCACAAATATGGCTCTGACAGCGCGAAAGGAGCACTACTAGAGGGTATGGGAGCTTTGCTCTGTTATTTCGACCAGCGCTGGGATATACACAAGCAACCATTCGTAGACTTGATCTTCCTTGGTTGTCGATGGGAAGTGATCGTAGCTGGCGTTCACAGGGCTGCCCCTTTACCATAAGGTCGAACTTCACTTACGCGCTGGCTTTTGTTCTAGAAACGTTTAGTCCATTATCAGGTATATTTACAGGTAAGAATGCATACCGGAATAGACAGAGAAAGTAGTCCAGACCACAAAGGTAAAGCGCGTGGTGGTTGATAGCCTCGACATGGCCCAAAAACGTGTTTAACGGGAGCAAAGCATTAACCTCGGCCTACTAACGTATTTATCAGAAGTAGATACGATTGAACCTTGAATAAAAGAATACTCAGCAATCACGTCAAGTTTCCATGATCCATTATTGCTAGGGACGGGATGTTATTATACTTTGCTCTGATAGAATCAACGAGATGATGCGATTGTTGCTCTAGAGAGACAGCATAGACCGCAACGGAGATGCATCTGCCTGTTCCATTTCCCCTCGCCAGGAGAGAAGATACTTTGGCCAGGCTGGCAGCTTTCTACCGGCGCCACCAGAGCGAAATTGAAAATAATACTGAAAATAGGCCTGAATATTCAAATCGCATGCATGGTTTCGGTCGGCGGCGTCGCTGCTTTTATAGTCAACTCGCTGCAACCCGCTGACTAATCACGAATATGGCCCACGATGACGGAGACGACTTGACGGTTGACGAAGACGAGATTGAGGATGATGAAGACGACCCTGCGAGAAGAGACAGCCGGTACTCCGTAGAAGAGCGTATATAAAATGTAGGCAGAAGGCCGTAGTTCTCCGTGTCTGCGTCTGCTTTGCCCTGGCAGGCCGCTCTAAGGAGCCTGCCGAAACGCCGCGGCCAAGCCTGACTAGTTATTTCACTATGAAGGCAGTTGACAAAGCAGACCTCGACTTGGGTGATAGCTTCACGCCGATAACTAACCCACGAAGATAGAACGGCTTCTGGCCTCAGCTCTAATGTGACTTCTGCCCTCCCGGTACTCGACCTTCTCTACCGTAACTTTCAAGGAACCGACAACCTGGAGGCGACATCAGCTCGGATGGCGGCCCGGGACCGCTTCAGCGCATACCTGGAGCCACCCGCACAGTCGACGCTGCAGCGGTATATCCGTACGTTCTATCCCTCGCGCCAGTGCACCCAGATGTCTTTGCTGCTCCCTGTCCAGGAGTGAAATACGGCTGCTGACCGAGTGTCTTGGACCAGATAATGCGTGCGATCCCCAGAACTACGAACCGAACCTGGCCCTCAACCTGGAGGTGGTGGATTTGATCAATACAAAGAGGGGAAACGCGTGAGTGTAGCAGTCCAGCGCAAACCGCTGGATTTACTTCTCTATTTTCAATGGGATAAAGTCCTAATAAGATGCCAATGGTAAAGGCCTCGCGAAGCCGCAATGACCATAGTCCAGTTGATAAACTCCCGGAATGCAAATGTTGCAATGCTAGCCCTCGCTGTATGCTCGTGCCACTGCCGCCCCCCTTTCCCCCCCTTGATATCTTAGGAGGTATATGAGGCTGACTGTTTGGTCGCTCCGCTGTAATTTACACTGCCCAGTTGCTCGACATATGCGTCAAAAACTGCGGATACCCGTTTCATCTCCAGATCAGCACAAAGGAGTTCCTGAATGAACTAGTTCGAAGATTTCCCGAACGACCGCCTATTCGACCATCGAGAGCGCAACAGAGGATTCTTGAATCGATTGAAGAATGGAGACAGACGATATGTCAGACCTCAAGATACAAGGATGACCTCGGATTCATCCGTGACATGCACCGTCTTCTCCTCTACAAGGGGTATATGTTTCCTGAAATCCGCCGTGAAGATGCTGCCGTTCTGAACCCAAGCGATGTATGTTAGCCGGCTTTCAGTGCCACGTACCTTCAGCTAAAAGGCCTATGCTGGTACTAATGATGTACACCATATAGAATCTCCAATCTGCCGAGGAAATGGAGGAGGAAGAGAAGATCGCTCAATCGGCAAAACTGCAAGAGCTGATACGAAGAGGAAACCCGGATGACCTTCGAGAAGCCAACAGACTAATGAAAATAATGGCAGGCTATGATACTCGGCATCGGACGGACTATCGAGCAAAGGCGGCAGAAGAGGTCTCGAGGGTTCAGGAGAAGGCTAAGCTTCTTGAAGAGATGCTGGAGAATTTTAAGCCTGGAGACAAGTTATCAGAAGGAGATGTTTATGAGGTGCGTGCTAGCTGTCATCACGAAGAGGAATGCGATAGGTACTTACCTGACTTACATAGGAACTGGCCAGCGCTCTTCAAAATGCACATCCTAAAATACAAAAGATGTGCGAGGATGAGTCTGAAGACAACGAGGCTGTATCGAAACTACTAGAAATAAACGATAGTATACACCGAACGGTGCAAAGATATAAGCTGATTAAGGCCGGAGATGTAACTGCGGCAGCCAACATACCTAAGGGTACTCTGGGGACGAGTACGGGCGTTAAAAAGAATGCTGCCAACGAATTATCTCTGATTGACTTTGGAGGCGAGGAAGAGCAGGTATCCGCCGCCTCCAACGGTAGTACAGCTGTTAAGCCACCTGCCGCTTCCACGCTTGAGGGTGACTTACTGGGCCTTTCCTTCCAAGACGAACCTCAGGGCCAGGGAAGTGTGGCACTCCCTCTGGGACCAGCTGAAGGTGAGTCATAACTTCCAAATTTCTCTCACAGAGTTATTACTTACCACTGGAGAAGGCTCTTCATCGGCTTCGCTCCCAAAGTCGCCATCAATACCTTCTACTTCGACGCCTACGCCTAAACCATCTGACGCGTTTGCTACCATTATCTCGGGAGGGTCAAGGACATCATCACCGTTTAATAAACTACAGAGCTCGGCTTCTTCAAATGCCGCATCTTCGTCATTACTAGATTTAGGCCAGCTGGCATCGGGACCACCTGCCCCAACCCTACATGCACAGCATTCGCCTCAACCAACTAGCCAATCCAAACAAGTGACGACAGCCCAGACATCTGACGCAGATGACGAATGGACCTTCTCGTCTGCTCTTCCAGAGGAAACTCTACCCTCACAGAATACCATCGAAGTTCTCAACACCACCATAGGAATAAAAATGCAGGTGAAACGCTTTCCTGGTGAGAACAAAATACATGGCCTTGTGTCATTCTCTAACAATACCCCTCACGCTATTTCGGAACTACATTTCCAAATCGCCATTGAAAAGGTACAAGAAGCTGTTTCCCAGTTTTCATTTCCTTGCTTGACTTTAATTTTATCTGTCATTTCCCAACAACCCATGGGCCAAGGCGTATTTGGATGATTATCAGCTAATGTCATGTTTCCTCTCTTTTACACTTTGCAGGCTTATTCCCTACAGCTCCGGCCTCAGTCCGGCAGAGATATTGCGCCATATCAGAAGATTGGAGTGCAGCAGCAGCTCCAAATGGACGGAGTCCAGCCGGGCAAGGGGAACACGGTCAGACTTCGGTATAAGGTGTCCTACAAGGTTGGACAGGAATTAAATGAAAGTGATGGGCTGGTGCCATCGTTAGGCATCTCGTAGGAAAAGTCAGGCTAGGGAGGTGGGCTACGTTTCTGCAGAATATATACCGCCTTATTGACCTTGCTTTTAAAGCTGTTATCTTCACCATTTGTATATATCGGGTCCACGGAAAAACGCCGAGGGCCCTTTACTAGGGCCATATAGTTGCACAGCTACGGTTTAACGCGATTCCTGTCTTTTTGCGCAGTTACTTTTCTCGAGTGAGAGCGTTTTGTGAATATCTATGACGCTTCTCCGGACGCATATTTGTCGATATATGGTCATACGTCTCAACTCTGGATAGTGGTTGACAGGAACCAGTCTTTTAACTTGTTGGGGTAAACAGGTAAACACACTGCACTGCCCCTTCCCTCCGACTTTTAAACTTACAACTCAGAAAATCTAGTGGTAGTTGTCCTATCTGAAACCACTTGAGAAATGAACGAGGGAAGCTCAACGTGTGTAATCTGCAACACATGCAGCGTTTCAAGAAGCGCGGCTAGTCTCCACTTAAATAACTAGTGGAGTAAGTTACGCGCTCGGGTGATTCACGGACTACCCGACACTAACTAACTCAGGTAATTTAGCCGCTAGTCACCGCGATAGAGTTCAGCGAGAGCCAACGTCATGCACTCCTTCTGCGCTCCTTCCTATAACGATACCACAGCATCCATGATGCGAATAGAGCTTGCTCTAAATATACCAACACAGTACCGTGGATCAAACTCCTGGATACTGGTTAATACCACGTTACGGATACACTACAACGCTGGAAGCGCCGCAGCCTCTGAAGTCTGGTAAATTCTCACGAGTAACGGAGGTATTGGCAACTCAGTGCAAGATGACACCTTGGTCCGCTATCCTACCTAAGCCACGCAAAACAAACATCATGGTAGAGCTCTACTATACTACACACCTTCGGCCACGTTGGAGGCTTTCTGGTAGGAGTCCTGACGCAAAAGGGGCTTGGCCCAACGTCATGGCGATAACTCGCTTCTTCGCGTCAGGGGATACATTGTTATCTAGTCAGCCAGGTGCGATAGAATGCGATACTCAGTTGGCCTAATGTGTTATCGTAGACTACCTGTGTTTGGATATGTGTGTCCCCATCACCTTCAAGGCCCAAGTAATTTCTCATGGATCGTGAGCATGCTAGGTAGACGCTTTGAGGGAGGCTGTGATGCAGTGGCCAGGCTATTATAGGGGAAGAAGCCACAATACCTTTTTCTCTCTCTTCACAATGGAAATTTATTCATGATATCCTTCTCTTCAACAACTCGAACTCAGGGTGTTTCCTTCTCTGCAGGGCGGGGGACTCACATCGCTGATTCCATATGTTACACTCTTTCCCTCCCGTACTGCTCGGGAACACCGATACGCATATTCGTAAGGGAGTGTTATGATGACAATATCCTAAGATTCACGGCTAGTGATAGTTCAACGCCTCCCACACTTCATCGCCTCGAAGCTTCCGATGGTCTTGGGTAGCAGCTGTAGCGCCTCATCCAGCCACGCCCATACGACATACTGAGGCGACTCAATCTATAATGTAGTTTGCCCGGTGATGTCACGGGTATTACGCCTATAAAAGGAAGGAATCCCCCAGAAATTTGCCCCATTCCCCTTCTCTCTTTCACCCTACCCACCGTCGTTCTGCAGCTCGATAATACCAACAGTATTCATTGTGAGAATCATCTATCAGGCTATATCAGTCTCTATACCTTCTCTTGATATCGAAATTTGCTACACTAGGCTCTCAGCCTTCCAACCTCGTTTTAAATCTCCGTTGGAATCGTCTCCTTTCCACCTGATTTCATATATCGGAAATATCAGACGTGAGTCACACAGCTGGAAACGCACAATATCTCATAGTAACTAGATATTAACTTGAATGCAGCACAATAATATGGAGCAGGGACGTTTCTCCTATCCAATGAACGGGCCACATTCGCAGCTCTCCCTGGATCCCCAGGTTGGCCTAAACAACCAATACCCCCACACGGTGGACCCTTCGCGGCTCTCCCTGGATCCCCAGGTTAGCCCAAACAACCAACACTCCCACCTATCGAATGGGCTACCTTCGCAGGCCCCCCTAGGCTCCCAGGCTGGACTAAACAACCAATACGCCAACCCAGTGAACAGGCTACCTCCGCAGCCCCTGGATCACGAGGCTGCAATACAACGCATATTTGCCAACTTAGCAGCTAGTCTAAGTTTGCCGCCTCCTCAGAATCCCCAGGCTGGACTAAACGGCGGACACCCCCCAGCACCGGGTCTACCCGCCCACGTGACGGGAGCTTCGGGACATAATAATCACGAAAGGGAATTCGAAATAGCACACAGGTCCAGAGAAAGGTGAGCCGTCATGCTTCACTTTTTTTATCACTTGCCAATGTTCAGAACATTAAACTAATATTCCCTCTTCTCAGAGCCTTTATCTGTGCCTCACGCAGAAAGGACAGGTGTCTTTCTATTCGGATGCAGTCCGCCAGGAACGCCTCGAAATGCCACTATTTTAATACCGGATGCTGGTTCATAATAAACGAGGACCACGTCAGAGACGGCAACGATTTCGACATCACTTATAAGCTTCCTGACTACTGGAATGAAGAAATTCCACCGCCCACGACCTGGAATTCCACCTGGCCAGCACCGAGATATGCGACTGATTGGTATAATCAGCCTAAACAATCTCCACCCATTCCCACGACCACTCGTCAGCAGAGGAATGGTGTTAAACCCGAGAATTTGGTAGAAGAGGACACAACTGGGATTCTCCGTCCCACTAGACCACCTCGGGATTATGGATCCAGGTTATGAATTCGATCTACCTAAACCAAAGCGATCCAACGGGGATGGAATTTCGAGCTCTGGCCAGTAAACCAATGGCTATTTTCTGTGATTGATTCTCTTTACAAATTTGTCTTCTCTATCTGTCTTCATTCTTTAGATTATCTGAATTAGTTATTTACTCTTTTTATTTATTCTTTTTTTTTTTTTTTTTTTTTTGGTGATTGATTCTATTTATGGATTTATCTTCTCTGTCTTAACTTTATTGGATTATCTGGATTATTTCACTTTTTTTATATTTTGCTTTATTTTATTTCATTTTTATCATTCGTGATGTATTTAGGGTATTAGGAAATCAAAGCAGCGGCTGAAAAGCTGTTCTGTTTTATACAACCTCTCAAACTGTAAAAGGGATGATGACATTATTGAGCTATCGAATAAAGAATTGAGTACAACGCTGTTTAGCGATTTAAAAGTTTCGTCCATATCTTATTCCATAACTAGCATTTCAATCCCTTCCTGTCCATACTAATATATACTACAGTGAGATTCATTGAGTGTTGTCTGTAACCAATATGTAACCGATCATGCAAGTTGTAGATCGCTATTTGGAATCGGCTCTTTCTCGTCAGGCCATACGTGGCGCAGCATAGGATCAATTTCCGACCTTCTAGAGCATCCGGCGGGTCAATAGGTAAACCCCAGGGGATGGTAGGGCTCATTGAGTGTTGCTTGGAACCAATTTATAATTGTCCCTTTATAAATGGGCAACGGTAACTCCGACGGGTCGTCTTCAAGAATTATGCAGCGGAGTTCACACCGAGTCAATCGAAACACATGTTGCTCTACCAATGGCATAACCAGCGGAATTAAACGCCAAAAAAGGCTTAATTAACCCTTGGGAATGTACGTATACGTATTTCGACGAGAACGAGCTAGATTGAGATATGGAGCTATTAATGGATGAATACTTATTGGGAGATCTATGAAATATGCTGTAAGAAAGCGTATAACACTTTGCACAAGGTTAAATATCCATTAATTACTCTATTGGATTCATGACTTCAAGTCAGAGACACCATAAGAACCGATCATTACGCCAATAAATTTTGTATTAGTAGAGGTTCAAGTAATCTTGATTATCATGGCATTCATATTAACTCGTTCGGTTTTTAGTTACGGGTGGACGAAGAGTTACGGCCCGGACCTCCATCCCGGTTTACCCTGGGCTTGTTAAGGGTATACCTATTAGACCAGGTTAGATGCTTGTATACGCAAAGCAAATGCAAAGAATATCAATAAAACGTACTTGGCAAATGCCCGTGAGAGAGCCTTTTTACAGCTTATTTTCTGACTACCAATAAAGGAGTCAACGGTTACAGCAATTGCACGGTCAATATCGCGAGATGAACAATATTCGGATAGACGCATTTTGCAAAATGCTTCAGCGATTCGCATGATTGACTCGAGATGTCGTACCTATTAATGGTAGGTTAGGGCCGCACAGAGGGGAGAGGTAAAGTGACATCGGGGGAGTTAGCCACCGTATGGTAGGAAAGCACGTACCGTTATAGGATATGCGCCAGTGGCCAGGCTTTCTCGTCTCAAATCAGCAAAGACCTCAGCGACTTTGCCTTCATCTATTTGATATAATTTTGGATGACATTTCTCCCGTGCGTAGACGATGTACTTGCGCAATAGTTCTTGCGGAATGGCATCTTCTCTCTGTGCCTTAAATCTGGATTCAGGAGAGTCTTCTGACACGTCTTCTTCCGGGTTCCCTTGTGCATCTTTAACTGGGTTCGAGCGGTAATGCGAATTCATCACAAACGAAGCCAAGCCTTCATCCACGTCTGGATTGACCATGTCTCTGACAACACAGAGAATATCGAAACGAGAAAGAATAGGCTCAGTGAGTTCGACATTCTGAGAAAAAGGAAGTGTACCTCTGTAGCGGCCCCCTATAGGGTTTGCAGCTGCAACAATTGAGCACCGGGCCTGGAGTGTGGTAACAATACCACCCTTTGATATAGATATCGTCTGCTGCTCCATTGCTTCATGAATAGATGTGCGGTCTTGATCATTCATCTTGTCAAATTCGTCGATTAAGCAGGTGCCTCTATCAGCCAACACTAGCGCACCGCCTTCAAGGGTCCATTCACTGGTCATCGGGTCACGACGCACATTCGCAGTTAAACCGACCGCGCTAGCTCCCTGCCCAGTAGCAAATACTGCACGATGGGCAGTTTTTTCTATGTATTTTAGAGCTTGTGATTTGGCGGTACCTGGGTCACCAAGCAAGAGTACGTTGATATCTCCACGAATGTTCATTTTTCCCTGAGCCACTTTGCTGACGCCACCGAACAGGGAAAGGGCGACCGCAGTCTTGACGTCCTCATGGCCATAGATACTTGGGCAAATTGAGGCAATGATCTTCTCAACAATATTAGGGTCCTTAGATAAGGCTTGGATTTGATGTTCATCTTCCTCAGTCAACTGAAATCCAGCCAGTTGGTCATGAGATTTGACAATGTGGTTAGCCTCGATAATTGTGCTGAAGACTGGTAATCCACTTCTTTGACTCATTGGAAGATCGTATTGATTGCGGTAAATACCGGTGATTTCAACTTCATCACCAGGCTTGGCAGAATCAATCAAATCTGCCAAAAGAATAACATCGCGATGGCGTGGGAGTCTACCAGCAGGTACCGTCCCCGGGGATTCTTGAAGGGTTAATTTCTGGAAGTTGCGATATTCAGTTCTCTCAGAGTTCAATGTGAAGGGCCCACGGCTTTGGCAGTTTTGACAAAATGAGATTTTCAGCTCGCTGCTTGACTCTTGCTCGAAAGGTCCAAGGGTGATGCCGCATTTGGTGCAGTTGAACATAATGTATTTCAATTGTGGGAAAACACCGGTTCGTCTTGTAACCACACCGCTAACACAGATAAGGCAGTTGAGATGGCTTTGCCGAAGTTGTCGTAGGGTGTATTTCACGGGTAGATTAGTGATTCGTACATGGATTTCGCTATGGATACGGTGATAGTCCCTGTAGTGTAACAATGTCGCTTCCATAGCGACTTGGTCGAAAATTTTGAGCACTTCAGCTGGAGCGTTCGCCAGGAAGTATGCAATGATCGATTTTGACTCGCTGAGGTGAGGATATGCGACTTCAAGAGACTCTGAGTTCTCTTCTCCGAGATTCTTTACAAGGGTACCATAGACTGAAATGCCATCCTTATCTGTGAACTCCGTTATAAAGGATTTGAACTCTCGGTAGATTGCCCTATGAATAGCTGGAGTCGCTACCCATTCCGTAAGATTATCGGCTTTGATGTCGGCCATATCTTCCAGAGTCAGGTCAGCTTCTGGGTCATCCATGTCAGCGTCCTGGCTCTCCTCATCATAGTTACGTCTGTGTCTGCGTGTCTGTAGCGATAGATCGGGAACGCCATCAAAGTCGTCTTCCTGCAGGAAAGCAGCCGGCATTTTTCGCCTCCGAGCTATTTCACGGTCTCGTTTATTGAGCCGGGCCTCAAGTTGTCGTCTTGCTGCCGGGTCTAGTTCCTCTTGATCTGCGTCATCGATATCGACTCCCGCATACCCATCATCGGGACGATTGGCATAATCTCTTTCGAAGTTGTCTGCAAAAAGATCAATGCCATCGTCATCCTCAGCCATCTCCTCTAGATCGTCTATATCGGGTACAAACCCTTCCTCTGCCGCTATGTCATCTTCATTGTCAGCCTCATCAAGAGGCAACATTGGCGGGGAGGAAGGAGGCGCTAAATTTGCTGATTAGAAACCATCTCAAGACACAATCCGTATTTTGACTGATCACAGATTTAGCTTACGGCTCGAAGGGGGTGGTGCCGAGGAGTTATCATCAAGGCCGTCATGACCACGCTTCCTGCCGGTAAGATTTGTTCGCCCCCGGTTACCAGCAGAGTTACTTGGACGTAAAGGGGAGCTATATGAAACAGGAAAGCAGTCAGAATTATCCTTGGACCTGGCGTGAATTTGGCAGTCTCGGTGGGATGTAGGGGATGGTGTTACCTCATTGTGAGCAATTCGCTTCCTACAGCCTCTCTGTTGTCAGAGCTTTACAGGTAAAATGAATAGCGACCCCGTAAACTCAGGCCTTATTAGTTGGCGAAATATGTCTGCTCGGTCTTTGATATTGCTGCCACTTTAGACGTTACGTTGTCTGTCCGATGCCGCGCAGGAGGGACGAAAAGCTCGTCGGTCGATTTGATAGCGGGCGTTAAATCGAACCAGAAGAAGCGCGCGAACGCGTCGCGTCGCGCCAAAAATAACCGCGTTATCTAATTTAGCCTAAACGGGGAAAGCAGTGCAAACAGGACAAACAGGACAAACAGAGAAGAAGCTGCGGGAGAGGATGGGCGAAGTTCCCGGTCCATGGATGATGATATGAGAAGAGAAGGAGAATAGCCGAACGCGAGGAGGAATAACTGCTGCAGCCGATTGTCGGCCCAGCTTCCGATATCATATACACGGGACATGGATCAAAACCTGGCTTCTAATCCGGCGGATGCGAAGGGAGATGGCGCTGAAGCTCCCCCAAAGCGACGCGAGAGCTTTGTATCCGAGAATTCTCAGACGGCGTCTGAGTAAGTGAGAGCTATTGTTGCCGATGACATATTTACTCATATCAGAGCGAGGTTCTAATAACTGTCTATTAGATTCATAAACGAACAGTTGAAGCTGGAGGCTGATGCGCGGGAAGCCTTGCCCTATGTATGTCGCTGGAGCGTCCGCCACCCTATCCTTGAAGGCTCGAAGACTAACACAGAGCTATATTCAGTCATTTGATACTTGCACGCGACCTCTTGGGGCTCTACGACAAAGCCTTTTTTCCTGCCTTACTTGCAATCCTCCCCCTGAAAACCCCAGTTCCCCCTATAATGCTGCTGGTGTCTGCTACTCCTGCTCTATTTCGTGTCATGGAGAGCACGAGTTGGTTGAACTATTTACAAAGCGCAACTTCACCTGTGACTGTGGCACTAGAAGGTTACCATCAACATCCCCCTGTGCCTTGAGAGCAGACCCGGCTACTGGCCAGAAAGGTGCCCACTCGGAGGATCCCACTCCGGATAATAAATACAATCAAAACTTTAGGAACAGATTCTGTGGCTGCAGCGACACATACGATCCTGCTAAGGAGAAGGGGACAATGTTCCAGTGCCTTGGTATTGGCACAGTTGAAACTGGTGGCTGTGGAGAAGACTGGTGGCATCCCGAATGTTTAAGAGGGCTACCTCGTATTGCGAGCACTGATAAAGAGGATGACGAGGATTTGCCTTTACCGGCCGGATTTCCTGATGAGGATGACTTTGAGACGTTTATATGTTATAAATGTTTGGACTCTAACCCATGGCTAAAGCGGTATGCCGGGACACCGGGATTTCTCCCACCAGTGTACCTCGAGAACAAGATGCTGGAAGATTCGGGTGACGCACTAAAAGACAGGGGGAACGATACTCTTGAGCCACTCGCAACCCCGCACAAAAAGAGAGCACTTGTGGATGAAGACCCTATCGAGCCAGGCGTGAAACGAGCAAAACAGGAGTCCTCAGCGCATTTGGTTGAACCCAGCACTCAAATGGCAAAGACCAAGGAAAAACACGATTTACTTCCATTGGATACCCCTGAAGGGCGGTTTTCGCTCTTCGTCAAAGAAGACTTTCGTGATCACTTGTGTAAATGCGTGGAATGCTTCCCTAATCTTGAACCTAACCGTCAACTCCGCGAGGAAGAAGATGTTTACGAGCCTCCATTATCCGAAGATGGCGAGGGGCAGAATGCTAACAATAGTGCCGGAAGCATTCACACTGGGAGTCTCCTGGACAGAGGCGAAGCTGCGCTTAGCAATTTGGACCGAGTCAAGGCGATTGAAGGGGTTATGGTTTATAATCACCTTCGTGACAAAGTGAAGGAATTCCTGAAACCATTCGCTGAGAGTGGCCAAGCCGTTGGAGCAGAAGATATTAAGTCCTATTTTGAGAAACTCAGAGGTGATGACCAAGCCATTCGAGAGGCCGGTGGGAAACCCTCTACTTCTCGCGACGAAGATGAGGCAGAGGATGACAAAAAGGGAGGCAATCGAAGAGAACAGAGTGGTAAGCAGTGACTCTATCGAATGCATATTGAGATTATTTACTAAGCAAATTATCTCTACTTGGCCTACAGGATACTGAGTCAAGAACCTTATTCTTCTTCCTCCTCCTCTTCTTTTCTCGGCTGTTGTCGAGGAGCATTCCATTGGTACGGTGCGATGGCTTATTTTGACTTCTGACACATGTATTTGTATTCCTTTTTTGCCTGGAGGCTGGATCTAGTCATGGTCACGATATAATGAAATACTGAATACCCCAAGGTCCTAAAAAGCCTATTGCTCCTGGATCTCTCTGCTTCCTGCCCTGCAACTCTCTTACTCCCCTAGCTAACAATACAGTGGTCCAGCGATGGTACATAAGACGATGGCCCACGTAAGTATCAAATATAGCTTTGAACTCCTGACATCTTCCTCGCCATAGCATCGGAAAACGCCGCTTGGTTCAGCCAGAGCTGCTATCAAAAACCCTACCTCACCGCAAAAGACCGCGGCTGTGCCCATGATGCATGATGGCCACTGGATATAGGGATAGCTTTTTTTTTAAATTTATGGGAATGAACCGGACAAGGATTGTCCTGAATGTTGATGGCAAGGGAGGACATATTCCGCGCCCTCAACCATCATACAGGATAAAAGCGTATAACTATAGCTTGGTATTCTAAGTAGAAACTGTGTATCTTCGTGGAAATCAATTATATTAAACACATCGCACTAGCAGCAGGGTAAACAGCCGCAAGTGAATAAGAGTAGAATTTAAACATTCCGAAGCAAAATATCGATGGACGTCGGGATATTCACGTGACCCATCTTGGCCGCTCGGGCCGTGGCCATAAAAACGTCCCCAACAGCGAGATCCATTTGGTTTGCGACACTGCGAAGAACAGCCACCAGCATGGATCAATAGAGATATAATGGCTTCTTTTTTAATTCCAACTTTCTAGACTGTATTATTGTTTCCAATGACCTGCTTGACATTTTCATAATCTTTTTTTTTTTTTTTCTTTCTTTCTTCTCTTCGCAATATTTTTGAGTGCCTTTCTCGATTACACCTCCTTCAGATGGCTTCTCGATCAACGACCAAAGGCATACACCGTACTGTACAAGTTGCCTTCGATGGTAAGGCAGTTTCACTTCCCAAGGCTTATCCGGGGGCTTTTACCTGCATTATACCTCAAAAATAACTTTTTCATCAATTTATCCTGCCTTCAGAACACATGCACTTTTTGATATCCAACCCTGACTTCAAATTACGCTGAATCGTTCTCCTTTATGCCCTTTCGTTTGAACCTTTAAAGTTTGAACACGACATCTTTATGATGGTCCCATATTCTTCGGTCTTGATCAGTGAGAATATTGACGTGGCTGATCCCTGAGCCATCCATCCCCGGCATTACCGGCCACCTTGTCCCCGATTGACAATCACAATTTGGGTCTATTATCAACGGAGTATTACACTGGCCATTTATATACCCACCAATATTTAGATGGCTGTCTTCATCCTGTTTATTTCTCTCTATGTTTGATGTTCTTCTTATGACCTTAGCTACAGCCCGTGCCTCCAGTTACCCCTAGATACTTGCTAACATATGAATATAGACTCTGCCAATCAGATAAAGTCTCCAGGCTTTGGTTACACTAGCAAAGTTCGTATAAGAGAGAAATACCATATCGTTGGTTTTATAAGCAGTGGTACCTACGGGCGAGTCTATAAGGCCGTCGGTAAAAATGGACAAAAAGGCGAATTTGCTATCAAAAAGTAAAGAACCCCTTCAATCATCTATTAAGCTAATACTAAGAAGAAAAATAACTCTAGGTTCAAACCTGATAAAGAAGGAGAAACAATCCAATACACAGGACTCTCGCAATCTGCAGTTCGAGAAATTGCCCTGTGTACTGAATTAAACCACCCTAATGTCGTGAGACTTGTCGAGATTATTCTTGAGGATCGATGCATTTTCATGGTATTTGAATATACTGAGCACGATCTCCTGCAGATAATACACCATCATACTCAGCCTCAGCGACATGCCATCCCTGCACCGATGGTGAAGTCAATCCTCTTCCAGCTACTCAACGGACTTTTGTATCTTCACTCAAACTGGGTTCTCCATCGTGATCTCAAACCAGCTAATATACTGGTTACTTCTTGCGGTGCAGTAAGGATTGGCGATCTTGGGCTTGCCCGGTTATTTTATAAACCGCTAAACTCGCTATTCTCCGGTGATAAGGTCGTGGTGACAATATGGTATCGCGCACCTGAATTACTCCTTGGCAGCCGCCATTACACGCCAGCTGTTGATCTCTGGGCGGTTGGGTGCATATTCGCCGAGCTACTATCTCTCCGCCCGATATTCAAAGGAGAGGAGGCAAAGATGGATAGCAAGAAAAATGTGCCTTTCCAACGAAATCAAATGCTGAAAATCATGGAGATTCTCGGGATGCCACTGAAACAAAACTGGCCTGGCTTGGCTTCGATGCCCGAATATGGCCAGCTTCAAGCTTTTGCGTTGGGCCCTGGAACCAGCCATATCCATAAGCCATCGAGCTTAGAGCCATGGTATAACGCCTGTTTGAAGAATGGTTCATATTCTCCATCATCAACGGCAGGAACTCCAGGGAAAGAAGGCTTTGACCTTCTCTCACGGCTTTTGGAATATAACCCAGCGAAAAGGATTACGGCAAAGGAGGCATTAGAGCACCCATACTTTTCAACGGGTAGCCCAATTACAGCAAATTGCTTCGAAGGATTTGAGGGGAAATACCCAAACCGACGGGTAAGCCAGGACGACAATGATATCCGTACAAGTAGCTTACCCGGCACAAAGCGGAGCGGCCTTCCAGACGACTCCCTAACATCCAGGGCAGCGAAGCGTGTACGAGAGATGTGAATCGATGGTACCATAGGTCGAGTGGCTTTCTTACACTGGATTGATGCTGGGGTTATCGATTTATGATTTTAACGTCACCCGGCACAAGGCAGGTGGGCTTCAACCAAGGAAAATAGTTGTAACATATGGCTATAAGTGTCAGCCGCATAACTACATCTTGGGGCATACGGATGTCCAGAAGTAAGCGTCTACAACGCAACCATCTCTGGATCGAATACCAAAATGTCGAAACTGGGACATGCTTCATAGGAACGAACCAGCGCTAAGAATATCTAATAACTCCTGTGGGAGTCACTTGTGACATTATTAACTACCTGTCGTAGTACGACATGGTTACCGGGATCTCCCCTAGCAACGCTCAGATCATATATCCGGAAGATGAAGTTGACTGTGGGTTCTTAAACTCGCACGCCCTGGAATGCAAATATCAAAGACCTCCGTCAATTGGTTCTGTACCAAGAGCTTTTTCGTATATATATATATATATATCGAACCCAGTCTACGACTCTTGGTTGAAAGGAGCGTGTATCGGTATTATTCTACATCCTTTTACCGACTGCGATCCGAAACAACAGGATAAATGACCCAAAAAGCATGTAACTAGTCCTGTTTGCATTTATCTGGAGGGAAAAAGTTTCGTTGGACACATTTCCATTGCGGTTACATACTTTATTATAACACCTTCTCTTGATGGAGATTAAGCTATGCCACAAGAGCGATAGGAGGGTGAAGGAAGCAAAAACTACAGAACTCTAGGTCTCCCATTTATACCTCTTAGAAAGAGGGAGGGAATGCCCATAATTTCCTAACTGGCTTATTGGACCGTGGGGTTCCCCCTTTTCCAGCATGCAATTCCATGATGATTCTCCCTGCTTCTTGTATAACTCACTAATTAGTACAACGCTCCCAAGCATGGCCCTCAAATTAGTGGCGTTGGTATCCTACCAAAGGTTCAGAGAGGCATTTCAATCAAAGCTCTTCCTTACCAGCTAACCTTAGTTAATCAACTAATGGATCGTCTTTTGATTCGGAAGTACTAGAGATAATTATCTTCACTTGCTTAATGAGTGAACTGGGAGGGGCCTCTTTTCTAATGTGAGCCATGAGCAGATGCCATTCTCCCCAGTCTCTAGGCTAATTTTGCAACCATTTAACTATTAACTTAGTTAATCTATCCCCAGTTACAACTAGTTAGTCTGGAGAACAATTTACGAATATCCTGTGTCATTCGGCGGCGGGTATAGATTTTGCCATGCAAAAACCCATCATCTTCCAATCCAATGGTTCATAATACGATGCCCCCCCTTGGCTACCCTTTCTCTTTTTTGTCGATCTCCAGCAACTGCGCGAGAGTCTGCTGGTTGGAGCCGGAGTACTTGACTCTGCTGTGCCCCCTGTGCCTATCTCGGAGCCCGAGTGACTTGCTGTATATCTGTGCATATTTCGAACATGTCAATAATTCTGTAGGGTTCAGCCCAGACTTCGCCGTAGATTTTCTTTACCATCTAGGAATGAATATTTGAGAAGAGGGAGGATCCCCAGTTTAGAGTGGGCATGGATGACGAGATAAAGAAATCTATGAGAATGCCTCTGCCGAAACATGTCCTTGAATGCTTGTTTTTCTTGGTAAGCCATACCTTACGCCGTAATGCTCGATATCGGGTGTTGTAAAAAGAAAATGGCCAGTAAAGACTTGGTTTGGTCGTCTGCAAGTTGCAACACTGGGTGCGGGCTGATATTACAAAGGGTATCTCGATAGGTATGTACCTAATAACTACTTAATCATATCCTTTGCATACCATAGTTGATAGTTGTTTCTATATATGACGAAGTAGACTTGAGAGTTACGAACAAATGCGCTAGCAAGGAGGATATAAAGTCCATAAACCAGAGCAGATATGCGTGCCATATGTATGTATATATATATATATATATATACTGATATACTGAAGGACTTCCGATATAGCCAGGCTTGCAAATCTATTTTGGAGTTATGCATAGCACTATTCGTAGATTCGGATTTTATGG
>QQSR01000024.1:0-79577 GCA_003664465.1 Trichophyton mentagrophytes
TTTTTCACCTTCCTGGCCGTGATATCCCGGAGATGCAGGAAATGTCTGGTTCATTCTGTGTAGGACAGCAGCATGGACCAACCAGCTCGTGACGAAAACAGAAAGACTGTCATGCTTCAAAAGAGAATTTTCTTCCATAAGAAGCAATGCCGGATCTGGGCCTTGGAGAGACTTGAGGCAAAATAAAATAAAAAGGAATCATACGGAGTAAGTGATGAATGAATGACAAAAGAGGAACGGGAGAAGAAAGAAATGGGCATCACATTCGTTTAATCCTGCCAAAGCGAATGGTGTTTGTTTGCTTGAAAGGGATCCTCCTGCGCCTAGGACTGTCGTTGCTTTTCCCACTCCGCCATGATAGTATTGACAACCTTCGCCAACCCCTCAGTTTCCTCCTCGACCATCATCCCGGAGAAATCGGCGCTGCAGCCAACATAGACGGGCATCTTCATCCGACGAGCCAGAATCCGGGCCGTGCGTGTTGCATAATCTATACTTGCTGGTGACGAATAGAGAGTTGAGCAGATTGTAGATTTTTCGTTTGAGTTCTGTGTGTTCAGATACAGCAGAACGGGATCGGAAGATCGGGAGGGGAGTTTGTTAGTTTTCTCTTTCTCTTTTCTTTTTTTTTTTTTATATTGTATGCTTTGGACGATAGATTTTGGAATTGGGCAATTGAGAGCAAGGCATCTGGAATGAAGGACGACAATCAAGAGTTTCCAATTTTTGTACCTGTTCGATATTGGAGAATAGGGAGAATGTAGCAAGGTATTGAGGCGTCCACAGCCTTGCTGCCTACCTTCCCCCTGTCACACGAAGGGGATTTGTCTTATACATCGGACCTTGGGTATTGGATGTCGTATAATTGATACGGGGATGGCAATTTCAAAACAAGCAAGGTGTGCCAGGGATGGAAAAAGGAATCAGGAAGGAAGGGAAAGAGTGGTTCATACATCTGGCATGGCATAGACGAAGCTGCCCATGGGCCGGGCAACATTTGAGTCACCGATCGAGGTTGTCGTCAGAAAGATAAGAGTCGAGGTAGCGAGGCACGTAAGATGGATATGGAGGTTGACGTGTGGCGACTTTGGCAGCGGAAACGACAGCTCGGTGGGCTTGAGAAGAGCCATGTCTGAAGAAGTTCCGTCACTTCGCAAAGAGAAACCGGAGCTGAAACCGCAACTGGTCAAGAGACGACGATGTTCAAAAGGGTCAAGATACTATTCTTTGAGACCTAGCTAACCGGCAACCAACTACCAGAGTTAGTGTGAGATGAGCTAACTTCGTGGAGAGTTGGCCTCTTGTCAAGTTCGGTACGTTCGGCAATAACCAGTCCCAGCCGGCGAAGGAGCTCCAAAAGGTTCCTCAGTCGAGACTTGAGGGGTGACAGAAGCTTCCTCGCTACTCGCTACTGGATGATCCCTCCTGCATGGCGCTGACGGCCGGATGATCTGAACACCCTCCATCAGCGCAGCAGCAGCAGCAGGGCCAAAATCCCGACAAGCACAAAACGGTTGGGCACACCACACCCAGTGCTTCCATGTGGTTTCACTGTCGCAACTCAGCGTACAGAGCGTGGAGACGGGAACTACCTTTGCAGCTGGCCAATCCAACCCGGCGCTCCCCCTTGGGTGACGCTCAGCTTGGCGGGCGCTCGAATTTCGGCTCAGGCTGGATGTGTGAAGTGAAGGACGGGCGGGACTTTAGGGGCGAACCAGGACGCTTCCGTGACATCGAACCTCGGGCCCAAGCGAAGAGCATCCTGGCTCGTACATGCAAGTACATCTCTCTGCTTTCGTTGCGGTTGCGGCAAGTTGCCTTTTTTTTTTTTTGTCTTTTAGTTACACTTTTTCCTCCCTGCAATATTTTAATTCTTCTTACTAACGAATCCTTATCGCATGGTTAGGGACACCACTATTTGTGAGAGAGAGGGGGAGAGAGAGAGAGAGAGAGCCCAGGCGCAGAACCCAAGCGAGGACTGGGAGCCCGTGGTCTGACTCCTATCAAGAAAATGCTACTCTGGAGCTGTGAAGTCGTTTCAAGCTGGTGGTGATAATACGAGGTTCAAAGCGCATTTTCCTGCTCCTCCCCTTCAGCCTTTGCAAAAAAGTAATAGAGTTGGGATTCCTCGCAGTCTAGCCGTCCGCCTCCTTTTGCCTTCGGCCTGTGGAACTGACAGCCGCATGTGCAGGAATTAACGGAGTATGTAACAGCAGATTGTCCCAGGTTTTAATCGACACCAACCGCCTTCGATTCTCAACCCCAGCTTTTTTCCTTTTTCCTTTTTCCTTTCCCTTTTCTCCCTGACCCGAGTCCACTGTTGGGCGCTATAACTATCAGCTCCGGGGTTCTTCTCTCGCAAGTTCCCACCACCGCCTGTCCGTGAGACACGGAACAGGAGCTGTCGAATCCTCTTTTGCTCCCTTGACCCGAGAAAGAAAAGAAAAGAAAACTTCTAATATACTGCTGGTCGAAGTACCTTCTTTGAGTTTCAAGATCAGGTACGGGGGGTTTTTTAATAATAATAAGAATATACATATCCACGAGCCACACACGACAGGTATCTCGTGAGATCTACGATTTACTCATCTAGTTATTTCTCATCCTCGGCACTCCTTTCCAGCTTGTCGGAAGATTTCTTCCTGTGGGGGCAGCATTGGCAGCAAGCTGGAACATCATCCGATATTTAACTATGAAGAGGCCTTTGAACCCCGCGAATTGACTCCAGCTCGGCCATATATATAGCTAGGCCCATATTCCTGGTCGGCAATACAGCCGCTCCTTGTACCTTGTCTGCTTTTACCCGCCCCGGAACAAAAATCCATTGGAACATCACGAACTACACATCCAAAACAAGCCATACATTTTCCAGTTACCTCAATAGAAGAGAATCTTAGATGCGAATGGCTGCTACCATTCGAGGCCTGTGAATGAGATTTTGGCCAGAATAGACGGAATGCGACAAGGCTCTCGCTCACACCTCCAGAGCCCAACATTCAGCTGACACTTGTGATTCCTGCATTCAAGCCTGAGAGAAAAGACTTTATCAGAATGCAGAGACAACAATACCCTCCCCCGCCTCCTCGGAGTCAGCAGAGTGGCTATTATGCTTCGTCACCTGTCTCGTCTATCAGCTCTACATCAACAACTGCTCCGCGACCGCCGTCAGAGCCTGGCTGTGGCTCTGCACCTCACCGCGGCCCGCCAGGCAATGGGCTCAAGATATCCAACCTGCTCTACACTTCAGCTCCGCACAACCAGCATATGTCTATGAGCAACACGTATCATCCGCAATATGACTACTCGCAGATGCAGCACGGAGAGAGACCTGGCTTGTTGCTTAGCCCGCTCCATAATGGCTCGATCTCGGATGCTTCCAGCTCTGCAAGCCACATTACTCCTGCCGTTCCTCAGCAATCGCACAAGCGTGCATATAGACAGCGACGGAAGGATCCTAGTTGTGATGCGTGCCGCGAAAGGAAAGTCAAGGTATGTGTACCCAGCCTTTGTTGCCCCGTACAGCTGGCTGAGCATGTGCTGATAATCTTAACACAGTGTGATGCTTCAGACTCGTCGAGTTGTACGGAGTGTTCCAACCGCAATGTCAGATGTCTTTTTACAAAGGAGACGAACCGACGCATGTCATCTATCAAGTTGGTCACCATTATAACTGCTACGCTCGATCTTCGTTTTTTTTTTTTTTTTTCTCTAACATAATCCAAGGCAAGTTCAAGATCTTGAGAGGCAGCTCGCTCAGGCGAAGCTTCAACTGCAACAGTTGCGCTCTGGTGCACCCAAAGCTGCTAGTCTCATGGGATCCGATTCCGATATGAACGAAGATATGCCGGCAATTCCAGAGATAGGCTCTCAACCTGCTCGCCTTCACACCCCAAACGTTAATTATGACTTCTCTCGAGTATGCTCGAAAATGCGAGTCTATGGAGACGGCCTCCTTCATTTCCCGCAAACCCCGTATTTTCTACGACCGCAACCTGTTCTGGATGCAGACGTGCCCCCGCTTCCACCAACAAATATCGCACATGTTTTGATGCGACATTATTTCTCTTGTGTTCATTGTCTGTATCCGGTCCTCCACTGGCCTACCATTTTACATGTCTACGAGAGAGTTCATCAGACAGGCACCCTCCAAGGCGTGTCGAGAGGTTGGGCTGCAGTCTTTTTTGCTCTGTTAGGCTGCGGATCGCTGCACTCACTTGACCGAGACTTGATTGCCAAAGGTAAGGAATATATCAAAACCAGCATGGGCTTGATTGACCTTTGGCAAAATACGTTTTCGATTGAGCAAGCGCGCGGTGCAATGCTGGTGAGCATCTACTTGTCTGAACTAAACATCAACTCTGTCAGCTGGGTATGGCTTGGTGCGGCAGTACGGATTGCTCAGGACCTTGGTTTCCACATGGAGTCAGGGCCATGGGAACCGATGGACGGTGAAATGCGGAAACGCGTATGGTGGTCCATTTACTCGTGGGAGAGGTTAGTTCATGCACAACTTCTATGCTGTCTTCTCTTTGGGTAAAATTGCTAACAAACGGCTAATAGGTTGAGTGCTTTGGAACTTGGCCGTCCACTCGCAATTATTGACGAGGACTGCGATATTTCACTTCCATCCTCGATCGAAGAGCAACTTATCCAAGAAGGGACTCCAGCGCCAGATCAGAAATCAAACCCCTTACTCGTTATAGTCCACATAATGCGCTGCGTTTCACAACTTACGAAAGCTCTCAAAAGTTTGGTTATATCGAGTGATACCCTGGAGCTATTTGATCGACATTTCCGGGCCTGTTTAAACAGTTTCCCGGCAGATTATCACATGCAGTCAAATCAATACCTGGATCCACGGTCTCTTTCTCCTGTTATTATTCTCCAGAACACCAGGTTAGTTCTACACCGCCATAACCTCTCTCCCGGATGTCCACCGGAGATCCGGAATATCGCCATGGATCATTGTTTGGCAGTTGCTCGCGATACCACCGGGATATTGACCAGATGCATGCGCTCGCCAACCCCTGGAGAACCTGGAGCACCCTCGAAAGTAAACGGCGATGACTGGCGTTATCTATTAGCTGCCGCCGCCACTTCCGTCATTTGCAAGCATATTTGGCGATGCATTCTGCTACTGTTATGCAGAGCCGATTATGCTGCTGCACTAGTGTGCATACAAGCATGTTCTGCAATCGGCGATGCCAGAGCAGTGAACATTGCTTCGGGGCGATACATCACCTTCTTCTTGAAGTTTTTACTTGAAAAGCAGCAGAAAGAAGGTTCCTTTAACTTTGTGGATGATGAGGAACTTATGGCCTACGTCTCGGGCGATCTGCAAAGTTCTATGGATACCTCATGGGTTTGGAGGTCAACCTGCTCCAACCCGTCCTTAGATCTAGGGGCCAAGCCACCATCTAGCACGCTAGTCACATCGAGCCCACCGTTGATGACGGAGTCTGCGGACACCGGCCGAGCAGATGGTGCTGAAACTGATGACCAGGCACAAGATTGGGGAGGATGGGGCTGGGTTGAAATGGTAACACAGCGCTTGTTAGCTGAGCAGCAACAGCAGAGCAATGCTATTTCTCCTAACGGTCTAGACGATAATTCACGTCTTGATCGCCCAGTCCCCAATGGCGTTAATGCCCCTTGCCGCTCTCCAGAGACGGCCACCAGCCCATGTCAAAAGAGCAACATCTCTAAGATGACAATTGCGAATATTATATGAGAACGGAGCGTCCCAAAAAAAAACCGCCACTCGACCGAGATATAGCATCGATTCTTCATCTCTCGTGCCACTGCAATCCAGCCATGACTTGGGCATTTAGCATCGATGCTGAGAACAATGCCACCACTGTCGCTACACTTTACTTATGCCATGGGATACAAAAAGGCACAGAGAAGATGGGGTGACATGAAATAACGAATGTACATATGATACCCATTTACAACTGGACTTTGTTTACTAGAATATTCTTTTTTAATAATAAGAAGATCTCAAGGATCATGTTTTCGCTTCTTTTCAGATGTCATTGTCCAGTGTACTTTGTCCAATTGAAGCAATACCTATGCTGTGCCATGGATCTATATAACACCACTCATGTTTTTTTTTCAAGTCTCCAAGTTGATACTTTTTCCGAATCGTGCATAGAGGGCAATTTTCAATTGCTGTGCTTCCTCCTTTAGTGCTCCCAACTTCTCCTCTAGGTCAGAGACTTCATTGTCGATTTTCTCAGTCGAAGCAGCTAGCATTTCTTGTGCCTCCGATAGGGGGAGTGACATGAAAGAGTCACCAATTTTGTATCTACTCCAAGTCAGTACAGCGTATAATATAAATTTTTGCATATACAGTCAAATTCAGACCGAGGCACTACTTACGGGACTGGAACATCCTCGTCGGCGAGGTCAAGTTCGGCGGAAACTTCCTCGAGATCTTCCTTATCTTTCTGTGATGTTTGTTAGCCCCTCCTCATTCATCATATAATACATAATATGTAGCGCGGGGTTTAGATCAACAAAGAGCCCGTTGTAGCATATGTCTGAATAACCAGTAGCAGAGATATCATTGCTTAAACCACAAGCGTGCCGTAACTACTCGCTCTTAACACCGTAGTGTCTTCTTCATTGCCCATATACGTACCAGTTTTGCCTTGAGCTGTGCTTCCAACACGGCCTCTCTTTGATGTAATCGACTGAACCGATTTATCTTTTCTTGATCTTCACGACGGACCTCGGTCTCTTCGCTACCAGTGGCTTCATCGTCCTTCGAGAGCTAACATGCGTGTCAGCGAAGCCAATAATTAACAGGAATTTGGAGCGCGGGCCGGGAGTATATACTCACCATCCGACGTTGAAACATCTTGACCTCTGGGGTTTGTACAATTAGAAAGATATCGTGTCAATATCTGGTATATCTATAGCCTGCCGACTGGGTGGTGTTGTCGGGAGTTACATCAATTATACAGTGTTAAAAGGTGTTGATGTTGTGGAGAGTTATCAAATTGGAGGCACAGCCGATGCGAATTTTTGATATTTAATTTTAACCAGTATCATGCGAATACCAACACCGGCACGAACTACACCCAAGAGAAGCCCGGATCTGTCCAGGGAACCACACACTTAACAATGATGCGTTTAGCGAGCATCCACGGAACTTTCCACAGATACAAGCCCGCCGCTTAAGCGGTTTGCGGGTAACTAGGGTTGGCAGAAATGCCAGGTATCAAAGAACCAAATGTTTGGAACCCTTTTATATATCCATCTACCTATCCTAATACATCTCTCGCTCTATATTATACATGCTAGCTGTCTGTAGCTGCTGCTTCTCTCTGCTGCCAGGTCCCGATAGCAGTATCACGTGATGCGACCTGAAGGGGAATGTTTAGTTATGATGCAACGCTGCGAAAGTCCAGCTTGCAAGCAGTTTACAGCATTTTGCATCCACTTTGGTAGAGAAACTGCCCATTTCCACGACGAAGCCGCTCCGAAGCCCTCTCTAGAGCTTCTGTCTTGATTTACCTATCCGTCTTTTCTCTCTCGCTCTTTTTGACCCCGGTCGCAAACCTGGAACTGTTGGGACAGCCAACCCGCGTGACGTCCTGAATTAAAGCCGAGCTTGGGCTGTAGCCTGCCACGACAACGACAGCGACAGCGGCGATAATGGCGAGATACAAGGGGCTATCGATTCTATCCTTATTTGCGGTTTTTTCTTCATTAGCGTCTGCAGAGCTAGACTGTTCTAATATTAAGGTCGATGGAGTAACGTGGAATTTCGGCAAGCTTGGGGGCGCTCACTCGATCTCGGAGACCAGCAGCAGCCATGAAGGCTACAATACAACGTACACGATTGACATATGCAAGCCGTTAACCAAGTCTTTGTGTAAAAAGGGTGCTTTTGGTGCGTCTACCTCTTGTGTGCTTCCCGTGGCTAGTTTGGTATAGCACTGACTAACACTCGGTTCTTTTCGCTGTAGTCTGCGCCGTCAGAAATGCAACGGATATAAATGGAATAGAACGAACCATGGACGTGATTGATATTGCGGGCAATTTTGTTCTGAACAGCGGCAAGACACTTGACCCTATATTCACACGGCTAAAGAAAGAGGATCCGAACACAGAAGGCCTGAAGATGGAGCTACACGGCGGAAAACATAAATTCGGCAACCTGTTAAAGAAACAAAGAGCGGTGATTACCTTGCTGTGTGACCGGGAACGAACTGGGCTGGAAGGTTTGGAAGAACCCAAGCCGGACGGGGATAAGAAGAAAGATGGTGAAGAGAAAGACGGTGATAAAAAGGATAATAAGGACAAGGAGGGCAAATCCAAGAGAGATAATGAAGAAAATAAGAAGAGCCTTGTTTTTAAAAGCTATAACGAGGAAGAGGGCACCTTAGACCTGGGGTGGAGGACCAAATACGCTTGCGAGAACGTTGAAGACGGCGGTAGCGCACCATCCGGCCACTGGGGATTCTTCACCTGGGTTATTGTTCTGTATGTTGTTCTCGTTTCTTTACCCTTGTCGTCAGAGACTAACGCTCAATGTCATTCACAGTCTGTTCCTGTGCACTTCGGCTTATCTGATATTCGGCTCGTGGCTCAATTACAGCCGTTATGGAGCTCGCGGGTGGGACTTGCTTCCTCACAGTGACACGATCCGCGATATTCCCTATATCCTCAGGGATTGGGCTCGACGAGTAGTCAACACCCTTCAAGGAGGCGGCACCCGAGGTGGTTACAGTGCCGTGTGATATTTTCTCTCTACGTCACGACTATGATTTCCTCCCTGGGCCTTAACAAAGGCTGTATACATATCTCTACCTTCTTTACCCTGTACTATTTCCGGCCCGTCTTGACGGTCTTGTTGAGCTTGTTTCAACGGAGCATGGCCCGGTCGATCTTATTCCATCCATTATTCTACCCACATGCTCAACCTATTATTTCCTGTTAGATAGCACCGACTATTTATCCTTTCAGAATTTATGAGTTATATTTTCTTTGGGAGCTGGTGGCCATTCCTTTTCCTACATGGACTATCATCGTTCTATTCTTCTATTCTATTACTTATCTATTTCGTTGGAAGACTTTGCTCTATATGCAGTTTTAGTTTGATGCCACCTCTCTATATAGTCTTCGGTTTGATGCCTTGCTTACGAGTATGAGAACGTACGTTATACTACTTACGCTCTAATGTTGCTATGATTGCACGAGTTCCTTTACTTTGTTTGTCTTTTGAGTCTTAGGTAAAGAAAGGGGCATATTCCAGCATAGCAACAAAGCACCACGATGCAGCATTCCGCACCACACTATGCCTAAAATGCTACTCCCGAACTCGTCATATCAAACCATAGCCTACGTAAATGGGGCGTTGAATAACCGAGATAAGTCTAGCTAGCCTAGACATTGTGAGAGGACAGCAGGTAGGTAGGACCGAAAAGGAAGAATGAAAGTAACAGAGGAGCCCTGGTAATAATAACATCCGAACTAAGACATCACCATGCGTGTTGAACCGTTTGGCACAGCTGCTTAGCATAGCTATTTTCTCCCGATCCTTTTCAGAGTAAGGTGCAATGGTTCAATATGAGATGGAGAACTATAAAGCTATATCTTCATGGCGAATTTCTTCAGATAGCGGTAATCCGCCATGTTGCGGTCGACGGCAGAGCGAATGATCTTTGCTCCTTTCTCACCGTACTTCTCCTTCCACTCAGCGTCAAACTCTTCTTCGGTTTTGGCTGCTTTCTTCTTATTGGAGACAGAAGAATTAAGTGTCAGCTGTACAGGTTCCAAAAATAGCAGCGCTCTGGGTGCCAGGGCTACACGAGGATTAAGTGTTTCTCAGGGCAGACTTACGTGGGCTCTTGGACGTAGGCTCTTGGAGCCCAGTGCATCATCGTGGAAGCCATGCCATTTGGCAAAAGCGTCATGAGCCACTTTCTGGTCTTTCTCTGAGGACCACTGGAGCATATCAGGGGTGTATTCTTCTCCAACACTCTTGCAGAAGCGTTCGATCACAGCTGCAGGGTTATCCAGAAGATCATCTGCGTCGACCACGCATATTTCGACCTTCTCCGGCTCACTATGCTTTTCATTTGAGGTTCCGTTGGTGGTTCCGTTGGCGGTCCCGTTGAGGG
Organism: Trichophyton mentagrophytes; assembly: GCA_003664465.1. Classification (NCBI taxonomy): domain Eukaryota; kingdom Fungi; phylum Ascomycota; class Eurotiomycetes; order Onygenales; family Arthrodermataceae; genus Trichophyton; species Trichophyton mentagrophytes. The sequence goes on from QQSR01000024.1 coordinate 10,134, forward strand.
TTGCATTTGCATTTCCGGTATGGACTGTGCTTGCGTGGGATGGCCCAACAAATTGGATCTTGCGGAGGTAGTCGAAGAACCGGCGCAGTTCGTCATATCCAGATTCGTTTTCGTAGAACTCATAGAATCCCGTGACATCGTCTAGAGGCGGGATGGTGCAGCGGTAGTACGATGGGATACTATAGTGCGGATCACGAATCAAGAAGGCGAAATGGAACTTTGAGAGCATCTCTTGCGGGATAACTGTCGGATTATCAGTCTCCGGGTTAGTTTCCGGCGTTGAGATGCTCCCGTTTGTACGGTGTGGCGTGCTAGTACCCTGGGCTCCGGCCACACCGTTAGAAGAGGCCCCATTGGTGTCCATGTTGGTGCCGATTCCACGTTTGGGTATCTGAAGTGAGGCTACTCTGGTTGCTGGCTGCGCATCCGGCGGCATGATGTAGTATGCCATGTCCTTGATGAAGAGTCGTTTCCCCTAGATGTAACGGTGAGCATTTTGCGCTGCGTGTTTGACGAAGCCAATGAGTGACCGCCGTGGGGATGGGAACATTGCAAAACGCAAAGGAGATATAGACAGGAACAGAAGTGTCAAGTTTTCCCGAGTGCGCTACTCTCGGATGTAGCAATCGACGAAAGGAAAATGGGCATCATACGGATCAATGAAGAACACAATATGAACACATATCCTGACTAGGGGGCATTTGAGCGTCCTCTAGATATCCATTTCAAGGCAGAGAGAGGGGTTCCATATAACTTGGAAAGTTACAGCAGCATCTGGAGGAGGAGAAGAAGAGTAGGAGGAATGAGAAGAGAAACATCAGAATGCATGGAAGAGCAAGAGAGTGACGGCCGCGACGGTGTTTGCTTTTCTCAATTGGCAGGGGAAAAAAGGGTCACACCTCTGATGCTTCTCTGTCAAAGCGGTCGAAGATCGTCTTGTAGGTTGACTCGTGGAAGCCCGTCTGGATCCTAGCTTCTTCATCATCCTCGTATCTTTTGCTCAGTCTCTCCGGGCCATAGTAGAAGGCATCGCCGAGCGGTTCGTGGATGCACTTTAGAGTGTCATGGCGGGTCATGAAGACCTGGACAAAGAGGTTAAACCATATTCAGGGGAAGGAGACGGCAGTATTTACTCTTTCAAAGGCCGTAGAGCATGCTCGGGGATGCGTAGCCACGAAGATAGAGCGTTTAGCCATGGTGAAATTCCAGTAGGAGTAGTAGTAGCAGTAATAAAGTAGTGTTGATATATGGAAGAGCTTCTCAGCTGTAACTCGCTGGTAAATGGCAGGAAAAAAGAATGGCTGCCAACACTGACAGAAAAACACAAGACGCTTTTACGTCAGGAAGACTGTCAGCAGCGATTGCCTGGGTGGCTTTATATCAGAAGAAAAAGAGGCCAGCCAGAGGGGGAGGCTGTTGGTAACTATGAGATAACTATAGCCGGGGGCAATCGACAGGAGAGTCAAATTGCCGGCAAACAACCGCAACGTCACGCAGAAAGATTAATGCGATTTAGTGACGACAGAGAACCGGACAGAAGACGGATGGCGGGAGGGTATAAGCGTGTGTGTATATATATATTTCCAAGTATACTCTGTACTGACACACTCTAGCTACCACGGAACCAAAGAAAGCGTCCTGAGTCAAGGCGGCGGTGGCCCGGGATGACGTTGATATGGAACCAACACGATCAACACTGAACTCGCAGCGCAACGAGGGAGCGAGACTTAGCGAGACTGAGCGGAGCAAAAAGGAAAAGAAAACCTCTGCTGGCTCGAACCTACACGCGTGTCTCTCCAGTTTTTTTTTTACCTCTCCTTTCAATCAGCTAGCTAGCTAGCAAGTTATCGTTTTTGCCCTGCTGGGCCTTGCCGGGTTTCCATGACACATATTTCTGTGGACACCAAATGAAAAAGAACGCACGCAGAACGTGGATTGGGGTCGATGCTGGATAGGAACTGCTCTCCCTGAGGGCCTTTCGGGCTCGTTAGTTATTGCCACTCACAGCAGACGGGCTGGTGGGATGGAGGGGGGAGCGAAAAGTGCGCAGCTTGCAAGGTGCAGCAGGGCGCATCAAGGGGGGCGGGTTGGATGGCAGAGACGGCCGCCAGCGCCAGGGAGAAGCGAGGCGCTTAGTGCCACAGCGCCAGCGAGCGCCGGAAGGCCCCTGTTCCTTTTTTTTTTTCTCTTACTCCTGCAGGCCTGTGATCAGCCCGTAGTCAAGTGCCTCCCTGCTTGCAGCAAAGCAGCGAAAACCGGGTACTTGACCCTGGATCTAGGCCTGATTTGATGGAACCTGTCGGGGTAGCAGTGCCATCAGCTGTGGACAGGCAAGCCAGGTGTGCCTCGGTGGTTAGCCGGACATGGAGACGAACGGACCCACGGGTTCACTGCAACCATTCGTTATTAATATAGCCATCTCCGGAGCCGAGTCCAGGAGTTTCATGAGTTAGTTGCTATATCTAATAATAAAATGATGGCTAGAGACTGGTCCTTAGCGGGCTATCTCCATAACTACTGGAGGAACGGCCGAGAACTGTTTGCAGTAAGTATTATTGACTGTAGCAATACATCCCGCCCATGTGGTTATTTTTCAATTATTTAAGCGTGTTTGCAGTGTTAGTGCGTGGTTCTATGACACTAGATGGAATTAACTCTCTTAAGCCTTCGTGAGCAACAGACAAGCCACTCTGCAACAGATAACTTCGTCCCCAGAGGAAAATATGAAAAGGAATAACTTGATATATTAGTCATCCACTTTGCCTGCGGCTCGTCCACACTTTATCCAGGATCCCGGGGGATGATTGGCCACTTAGTCCCGTGGGCTCAATGTACTTAAATGCGCTTAGTAATAACCTACTTTGCCATCAAGCAATTTGGCCATCGTCAACAAACGACGTCATCTGCGCAGGCTCTTCTGCATCATTCAGTGATGGCTCTGGATGCAACTATAAAAGGGGCCTGTATTCTTCAGGCGCTTGTGATGCTGCTTGCTATCTCAACCTAATGTCCTAATAATACACAACTATCATGACTAGCATTATATCCAATATCCCATCCAGTTTGATATCCAATATGGACTGGGAAAAAATAGTATTAGCACTCGCTACATCTTGGGTTACTCTTCGGCTACTCGGTATCGGCCTCAATCTCGAACAACTGTTCGATCTCCTGGGGATGGACTGCGTATCCGATAGAATTCGTACATTAAAAGGATGGTTCCTGCTCCCAGGAAGTCGTGAGAAGGTGAAGTGGGTTGAAGAAATGAAAAAAGAACGTGCCTATTACATGTTTCGGACGCAACAATCGCTGTCTATCAAAGAGCTGATTATTGAATATGCTATCCGGGGGAAGCTAGATGTCCTCCACAAGCCGTGGAACAAAGGCCCCATCAACTGGAAACATAAGCTACTGGAGATACCATGCCTTGAGTGGATTGATAGAAACCAGGAATTTGCTTTAATTCTAAGAAAGCCAGAAGGGCCCTTTATACGGCAATATGAACGCCAGCAGGAGAGGAAAAATAAAGCTCTAGCTGCCAATCCAACCAAATACCTCTCACAGCCCCATCTGGTTGAGGAATGCAAGACAAGAGGCGGGTGCTGTGCAAGAGCATGCCAATGCTGTCTACGGGCTCGAGGCCTGTATCCCGACAAGACTGTTTTCTACTCTCACTGCATGGCTGTATGTGGATGTTGTGCTCGGAATCGGGGATTCGTCTATGTTGATCAATCAGATGGCAGGAAGATTCCTCAGTTTGTGGACTCTAGAAAGTGGACATATCCTATCGAAGAAAAACCGTGGGAAGCTACAGTGCTCTGAGCTTCGAACAGCTCTTTTCTTCGCTCCTAGATCTCCTTATCCTTATCTCTCTAGGTAGCCCTTTTGATGACTCCTTAATATGGCCCCTTCAACTGAGTCTGCTAAGGCTAAAATCCATCCTTACCCTAGGGGCTACCAAAGAGGAGAGTGAGGAATAAAGGCTTCATTCCCCTTTTCCCATGCAGCTCTCCCCTTCCTTTCTTCCTTTTCCTTTTTTTGTTTTTCTGTTACTTCTTTGTCCTTTGAAAGGCCTAAGCTTAAGAGCCGCATCGCACTTGCCTCATGGTGCCCTGAGCGGGGAAGGGCACGAAGTCCCAAAAAGGAAATGCCACGAGGGTCGCGCCTTCCCTTTTCATGGCTGGAGACGACGACGACGACGACAACGACAACAACAACGACAACGACAACGACAACGACAACGACAACGACAACGACAACGACAACGACAACGACAACGACAACGACAACGACAACGACAAGACGACAACCCAGACGAATACAAAGAAGAAGAAATGGCCTCCACCGACGCCGCCGCCGCCAACCCGACTATGTCGATGGCGGAAGCCATCGTTACTATTTACGGCCAGTTCAATACATGGCCGTTTTACCTGCTTGTGCTGGTGGTCTCACTCAGCTTTTCGAGGCTCGCTGAGATCCCCGTCAGGTAATTATTTACTATTAACTTCTCTCTAAGATATTTAATCTCGACACTAACGCTTACCTAGCTGGTTGAGAAGGAGACCCTCCTCCCGGCCGGCAGGGAACGAGGCGGGCCTCCGAGCAGCCCAGCCGCAAGCCCCCCATGTCTACCACTGCTGCATCGAGGCCCTCCAGCCCCCTCCCTATGCCGATAGCTCCGCCAACGCAGGCGCGCTCCAGGGCAAGAACAGTGTAGTAAGTAAAATCTCTACAGAGTACTTCTCTAATATTTAGATAAGGATAGTTAGATTCAAAGGGAAGATATTATAAGAATATTAACTTTTAGGATTTTTTTTTCCTTCCTTCCTTTCCTTTCTTCTCTCTCTTTTTATTTCTATTTATCTATTTTTTAATTTCTTCATTTATTATCCTATTTATTTAGGTATATGGTATGTGCCGTCGTGATCTCAGAGTTACCCCTGCTAGTCATTCGATCTTAGCGCCTCGCTTGGCTTGTTTACATTTCTCGCCAACCAACCTTGATAACTAACTAAACAGCGGTACTCCGTACTCCTGTACGTAGATACAGAATACTGAAAACACCACAACCGCGACCTCGAACGCTGTTGAAGCCGTCTGATCTCGTCCTGCCAGCCTTTCTGTCTCGTCTCTTGCTGTTTGGCCGTCGATGCTCATGCATGTTGCCGTGAGTCCGCCTCTCTGCCCGACCCCCGGCCCGTCTCAGCGTAACGAGTTAGTAAACACGACACTGCATGACGGAGATCAAACATCCTGGCCGCCAGCAGGCCTTGACCGTTATTCTTCTTTTCTAACACCAGACAGCTCGCCATCTCCCGTAAAGGAGTCGCTCTCTCGCCATCTCACCCGCTGGACACTCCATCAACTAGACCACGGCATGCACAGCCCGTTTGTCCGCGATATCAACAAGTGGTATGTGTGTAAATAAACAAAAATCCGCCCGCCACCCACAGATTCACCACCACCACCACGCATCACAGTCGACCTCTCGGCTGCTCTCTCTCACTCTCTCTCTCCTGCAGCCGCAATTGCAGCAGTGCTGTTAACGTCAGTTCTAACCTTCTGTGTAGATAAATGCCCACTCCTCGTACCCCCCGTCGAACCCCCAATCGTGGGAGCGCGAGACCAACCCAGTTTAAGGAGATTAAGCCTCTCGACCTCGGGGAGGCCTTGGGGCCTCATGATTCAGCTACTGTGCGAGAAAAGGTCCGCAAGTGGCAGCAGCTCGGTGGAGGGGTCGTGATAGCGCCAGATGTTGGGGCCGGCAGCGATGAGGACGAAAGCTCGTCAGGAGCAGCTAAAGTGAAGGAGCCAAAGCAAACCCCAAACAAAAGCTCAGCGGCAAGCAAACGACCTACTACTCCCAAGGACAAGACTACTCCGGAGCCTGACCGGAAGACGAAGAGTCCTACTAAGACAAAGATCACGCCGCGGACAACACCTCGGTCTACACCTAGAACTACACCCAAGAAACGGGTGGTCAGCGATGCCCACTGGCGAAGGAACCGATCCCCTCCTCCCAGCTCCAGTGCCCCCTCGTCTGCCCATGCTACTCCAACTAGACGTAAAGACGTGCTACAACGGTATGAGGAGGCCAAGGAAAAGGCGGCAAGGTCATCTGGCATCAAGGACAATGACGGAATTGCAGTCTATCCAGGGCCATTACGGGTCCCCGAGACTCTCAAATCGACCTCTTCCGCATGGAGTTCTGATGTAGGCTCCTCCACTGGCGAAGGGACCCCAGACTACAGCGGCCACGAAAAGTCTTCGCCCCAAAAACGTACGCCAAAGAGGACTCTGAGGCCGAATTATTGTGTCAACGATGACAAGCCTCGTCTAGGCTCACCTAGGAAGAAGGTCCAATCTCCGGACATACCTCGAGCAAGCAGCCCACGGAAGAAATCTCTTTCGCCAAATCAGGCCGAATCTCCCCCAGAGCCAGCTCCTGCAAAACCTGAGCGAGCTGAACCGGTTCGAAGAAGCGAAATTAGGCCGCACAATCTGCTTTCGGGGAACATCATCTCCCAGGTCATAGATGAGTCTAAAAAGATGTTTGCCAGCATAAAACCACCAGAGCCATCACCACCTCCTCAGCAACATCAGCCTTCTCCGGGGCCCTCAGTACCTCATGGGTCCAAGGTCGAGGCCTGGTTATCATCTACAGCCAATGCCGATCCGTTTGTTGACGATAATTCTTCAACCATTAGCGCGCCAGCGCCCTTGAGATCTTCGACTACTAGATCATCCATCCCGCATAAAGAACATTCGGATAGTGAGTGTGAACAGGAGAGCACTAAGAAACGCCCATCTCCTTCCTCAGACAGCAAAATACGGCCGGGCAAACCCGCAAGGGGAAAATACGACTATTCCGATGGAAGTGATAGTGATGAAACACATAGGGCCAAGTCAACTCCACGCAGAAGGGAGTCCAAGTCTGATATGTCGGTAGACAGTGTCACTGATTCCCAAGCTTCTACTTTGAATGGAGGAAAAGCAGCTTCTAAATCGCGACGACACTTAAGCGCATCCACAGAGGCAGAGAGGATGTCGAAGCTGAGAGAGTCGGTTGAAGAAGCTCTGCAAGGGTCCAATATCGACAGGCCAATTTCTTCAGACGGATCTGAGGTCTCGGCAGTCGATCGTCCACCGCCTCTGATGCTAAAACGGCCCTTCCCTAGTACTGGAGGCCATAGGCTCTCTACCATTGCATCTGTAGATACTTTAACATCAAGCACTAATACCAGCACCACCGCCAGGGAAACATCAAGCCACCCCCTCACCCAGTCTGAACTGACCTCCCAGCTTGACGATGGGGACGACGATGCAGTCTCTGACTCCGAGAAGAGAGACAAATTTGATCCCAGCTCCTTACCAGGCCCAACACAGCCATTGAAGCGCCGGCTAACCAAAAATTCGGATCTCATGTCCGTTCTATCAATCCCTGGAGGTAGAAGCCGCAGCATACGGTCCGCGAGAAGCATTCGTACAAACAGGAGCCGCCTAGCCAATGCAACTGTGAGCGATATCATGCGGGAGCTTGCATCGGACGAAGTGAAGTATATGCGTGAATTGAGGACCCTGGTCGGCGGCGTTATTCCTGTGCTATTGACTTCAATTCTCTCTCGGGCGGATTCAGCAATTGCTGCCGGCCTGTTCCGACGTACAGCCGATCCAGCTGACCAGGAAAACTTCACTCGGCCCATTATAAACATGGGAGTTTCCCTGGAAAAACTCAAGGCTCTTCACAAACGATTGCCACTGAATAACACAGACGCACTCTTGTCGTGGGCCGTAAGTGCCCAAAAGGTGTATGCAGACTATTTGAGTGCCTGGAGACTCGGATTTCAGGATGTTATCGTTAACCTTGCACCCCCCGATCCAGAGGACCCCCTCAAGGCTGAAACCCAGAGCTTGTGCGCTGGTATGGCACAAGATGAAAATGGTGATGTGATTGATGGAGATGGGGAGAGGGTAGATGTTGCATTCTTACTGAAGAGACCACTTGTCAGGCTGAAATATCTATCGAAGACGTTCAAAGGTCTAAACTACGTCCAGCCATCCCCCAAAGCAGGGGAAGTTGCAGATACCTACCAGAAGCTAGTCACAGATGCTCGACGAAGAGCAAATGAGGAACGATCCAGGCTTGAAGACGACGCTGCAGCGAGCATAGATGCATCCAGAGCTCGTGATATACATACCCTAGCCATCCTCAAGGATGTGGAGGTTAACCAGACTAGGAGGGTTCGTGCCCGCGACTTCTTTGACCTCTCCTTGCTACATTCTACGGGGCAACAAATCGACTGCAGGGCTGAGTTACTACTGCGAGATAATGCACCTGGAGAAGCCCCCGGTGGTGATCTTTTTATTTGTGAGGTTGATGAGACAGACCGTTGGCTTCTGTTCCCCCCAATTGATTGTACCTGCATCTCGGCCAGGAACGGAGATGAGCAGGGAGAAATCGTACTCATGGTTCGCGAATCTGCTGGAAATTCAACTGAATGGTACGAACTGTTGTCATTTATAACTGATGACGAGCAAATTGGTTTCGAATGGGTACAAATGATTGGCCTCAATCCTGTTCCGCCCAAGATAAATAGGTCTCTCAGCTTTGTTAACCGTGCAAGGGAGAGGAAGGAGAAACTAGCACAGGCACGTCAGGCCAGTCATAACGGTACTATTCCCATCCGCGATTATGACCCTTCTGAAGTTGATGTGCCCATTGGAGAGAAGGCTACTGTGGTTGGCGAAGATATTGGCCATAAAAAGGAGTCCACCAACAATAGACATGGCGCTGCTCCCCCAACAACACCCTCCCGTGACACTGGAGAGACCGTTGAATTAACAAGCAGTGTGTCACCATTGACACTAAAGAGGTCCAAGGCAAACCGGCGGTCGAAGTACGATTTTGCCTCACCTACCAGCCCAGCTTCCTCTGAGGTTTGGTCACCCAATAGGGAGCCGTCCAATAGACCATCCTCACCTTTGCTCTCTAAGGAAGACCGCCGTGGTCGTGATAGGACTCCATCGCCCACCTATAGCAGTGGAGGCAAACAAGCAAAACGCCCGATTGCATCTCTGGTGCAACCTCACGGGCGCCGCTCCCTATCACCTGTCCCATCATTAGAATTCCCCACAATTCCGAAGTTGAGAAAAAGTTCTAAGGATTCACCCCCTACCTCCCCGAAGAACATACCCCTTCCCGCGTCTCCAGTTCAAAAGCCAGAGGATAAGGTTGAACCAAGCACACCCAGCAAGGGGAGAAAATCTCTTGATAAGGGCGAAAAGTTCGCCAGGGCATCCAGTGACGAGCAAGTGTCCAGCGAGGTCGCACCTATACCGCCACCACATAGCACCCCTAGTCCAGTGTCATCAAGACAACTCAAGAGCCCTGTTATCAGCCCGCCAGCACCACCGTATGCACGTCACCGACGAACCTCATCACCACTTAAGCACGAGTATGCTCCCTCAACCGCCTCAGAGTCTTCTGGGTCAGATACAAGCTCTATTCATCGATATGATGTTGATTCATCGTCCGAAACTTCAGACGAAGAACTGGAGGACGATGATATCCCGACTCCTTTACCACCGATCACTCGCCGCCTCTCCAAGCGCGCACCACCCCCTGAATCCGTGGATTATACCCCTACAAATAGCCGACCAACTTCTGCGCACCGATCCCCACCAAAGTCTATCCAAAGCTCATCTGACCGGGCGTCCAAAACGGTTGCATCAGTATTTTACTGGCACGACAAAGGATCATGGGAGCCACTTCACCTTAGTGAATGTCATATCATTGTCTCTCCTGGTTTGATTGAAGCATTTGAGCTTGGTTCGAACCACTCCAGACCATCTAGTCAAGGTGATGGATCGGCCTCCGAATCCACTCGACCATCTGGGCGACCTTTAGTTGCCCTTGAGCTTACCCCCTTGGTACCAATTCGGCGTGGAACCGCCATCGATATTAGTATTCGTTCTCCTCCCACTGCACGGTCCAAAGTCTCCTCTGGCAGCAATGTTATGTTCAGATCCCGCAATCCAGACGATTGTGATAAGCTCTATGGCCTTATCAACCACTCTCGTATAAACAACCCGACATACATTGCTTTGCAAAATGCTGTGCCTTATCCCAGCCAGCCTAATTCGATTTCAAGACAGAATTCTACCCGATCTACTAAGGGTGGCTGGTTCAGCTGGCATGGTGGTTTCTCGAAGAGTAGTTACCGCGCATCTACTGCACCACCTGCCTCTCTAGCAGCTGGAACAGAGAGCAGTGTTGGCACTATGTCCAGTGCTTTCTCTGCACTGAAACGATTTGGTGCTGGAAGCAAAATGTTTAGCATCGCAAGATCAACACTTACCTCTCGCAACGGCCGTGATGACACAAGCCTATACACCTCTACCTCAACCGGCTCAGGATCAGGACGACGCATCTCTTCAACTAACCCAGAGACCGCAAAGATGGCAGCGGAGGGTGGAATCGGCTTGACAAATGCAAAAATACGTCTATACATCCGTGAATCAGCAGCGAAATGGCGAGATCTGGGAGCAGCAAGACTTACCATTCTGCCTGCAGACCCTACTCCTTCAAATACTCCCCCCAATCACCCCGACGACCAAGAACCAAGCGGCACCTCAAGCCCACCATCCGGCTCTGCTGGTGATCCTGCTGCTCCCTTGACCGGTAGAACCGGTGCACCAGTCAAGGATGAAAAACGTATCCTGATAAAAAGCAAAATAAGTGGCGAGACTCTGGTCGACGCATGCTTGGGCGAAAGTGCCTTTGAGCGAGTTGCTAGAACTGGAATCGCAGTATCCATCTGGGAAGAATATGATGGAATTGCATCCGAAGGCGGTGTTGTTGGCGGATGCTTCAAAGTGTACATGATCCAGATGAAGGGTGAAGCAGAGGCTGCATATACCTTTGGCCTTGTCGGCAAGCTGAGATATTAGCCGCCATATGTTATCTTTTGTTCTTCTTGCCCCGTTTTTATGAATCTCTAATATTCGTGCTCTCGTGCCATTACGTTCTATTTTCATATTTACTTGATTTGTTCATAGCATTATACCTCTTTCTAGCTGTTATTCCCTTCCCCTGTTTCACGCAAAGATGAACATACACAAGAATTTGAGTGGTTGTGAAATAGCCATGAATTCTACTTTGCAGTTAATAGCCATACTAGTGAGGAGTTACCTATAGTCCTCATAACTAATATAATTACTGTTAATATCTATTTGGCATCATGAAATGTCACACAATGTAATATATCTCTATAAGGGTGGATAAATAAAAGTGAAGTTGAAATAAAATTGACGCTGAGGTTTGTTGGTGTGAGTTTCTAAAGTTGGAAGCTTCCTATCTGAGCAGGCGCCTGGCTGACATAAGCATTCAAGGATAAATTCCCTGAATATCGATACCTTGGAAGTGACGTCATATCCTTATTTCGCCAAGGAACATTCCCGAAGGCGCCGGACAAAGCGCGAAACATCGACAAGGCTCACGATGCAGGCAGAATAAGCGCCCAAGGGTATATATATACACAAATGCGAGTCTTTGTTTACAATTAACCTCTTTTTGCTAACAACCATCATTTTTCAGGGTGTCGTTCAGAAAAAACAAGCACACCAGCTCTCACACTTATATATAACCGAAAACAGCCCTAAACACACACCTACTGGTTACCCCTCGACCCCACGGCCACGATGGCTCCCAGTCGTGAGTCGTTTACCGACAGATCCTACAATGCTATAGAGAAGGCAGCAGACGAAGCAGAGGAGCATGGCCACCCACAGGTGGTACCGGCTCACCTTGGTTATGTTCTCATCAACGGAGATGATGAGGAGGGGCGGGATGACGTCTCGATGTTCAAGCAAGTCATCGAGAAAGCTGGAGGAGACCCAGAAGCGATGACTCGGTACTTGAAGAAAGTCATCGTTCGGCTACCCGCCCAGTTCCCGGCAGTCTCCCAAGTCTCAGTCTCTTCCGCCCTGAGCGAAGTCATGGCTGCTGCCTACAAACTATCAAAGAAACAGAAAGATTCTTACGTTGCAATCTACCACCTTATATCAGCGCTTGCGCAAGAAAGGTCTATCGAAGAGGGACTTAAGGAGTCTGGAGTCCCGTCTGCCAGCAAAATCGAAGAGGCCCTCACAGAAATACGTGGCTCGAAGAAGATTGACAGCAAAGCCGCAGACTCGACCGATGGTGGAAACGAATGGCTAAAGAAATTTACCGTTGACATGACCGCTCTAGCCAGGGAAGGAAAAATTGACCCTGTCATTGGGCGGGAGGAAGAAATGCGAAGAGTTATTCGCATTTTAAGCCGACGAACAAAGAATAACCCTGTCCTGGTTGGTGAGCCCGGTGTTGGAAAGACAACAGTCGTCGAGGGCCTGGCGAGACGTATCGTCAACTCGGACGTGCCTGCAAGCTTGGCCAAATGCAAGCTGTTATCCCTCGACATAGGCGGCCTTATCGCCGGCGCCTCATACCAGGGCCAGTTTGAGGAACGAATCAAAAACGTGCTGAAGGAAATTGAGGATTCAGACGTGACCATCATCCTTTTTATCGACGAAATCCACATGCTCATGGGCGCTGGCGCCTCTTCATCCGGTGGAATGGATGCTGCTAACCTTTTGAAACCAATGCTCGCGAGAGGTCAGCTACACTGCATCGGAGCAACGACCCTTAACGAATACCAGAAGTATATCGAGAAGGACTCTGCTTTCGAACGCCGTTTCCAGCAGGTGCTGGTTGCCGAGCCGACCGTTCCAGAGACCATATCCATTCTGCGAGGTCTTAAGGAGCGTTATGAAGTACATCATGGAGTCAACATACTAGACTCGGCTATCGTGTCTGCAGCGACACTCGCTGCTCGCTATCTCACCACACGACGACTCCCAGATTCTGCAGTTGACCTTATTGATGAAGCTGCTGCATCAGTGAGGGTAACCCGTGAATCTCAGCCAGAAGCCCTTGATCTATTGGAGAGACGACATCGCCAACTTCAGATTGAAATCCACGCGCTGGAACGCGAGCAGGATAAAGACTCCAAGGTGCGTCTGGAGAATGCGAAAAAGGAAGCCGAGGCCGTTAATGCGGAATTAATTCCACTTCGCGACAAGTACATGAAAGAAAAGGAGCTTAGCCAGACCATCCAAGAGGCCAAGATCAAGTTGGAGTCTCTCAAAGTGCGGCTCGACAGTGCAACACGCTCAGGAGATACCCAGAGGGCCTCAGATCTGGCATACTATGCCATCCCTGACGTGGAAAAACGAATCAGCTCGCTGGAGAACGCAAAGGCTAAAGCTGATGCAGCCCGCGTGAATGCCGGAGGAGATGGTGACTCTCTTGTTGTTGATGCCGTCGGGCCCGACCAGATCAATGAAATTGTTGGACGGTGGACAGGAATACCTGTTACTCGACTGAAGACAACCGAGAAGGACAAATTGCTAAACATGGAGCAGCAGCTATCCAAAACAGTGATTGGCCAAAAGGAAGCTGTCAAGTCAGTGTCGAATGCAATTCGACTGAAAAGATCAGGCCTTAGCAATCCAAACTCGCCTCCGAGCTTCCTCTTTTGTGGTCCATCTGGAACAGGAAAAACACTCTTAACCAAAGCCCTGGCGGAATTCTTGTTTGACGATCCAAATGCCATGATTCGCTTCGACATGTCCGAATACCAGGAAAAGCATTCGCTCAGCAGGATGATCGGTGCTCCTCCGGGATACATCGGTCATGATGCTGGTGGTCAATTGACAGATGGCTTAAGGCGTCGACCATTCTCGATTCTGCTATTTGATGAGGTCGAAAAGGCCGCAAAGGAGATTCTCACTGTTCTCCTACAGCTGATGGATGATGGCCGTATCACCGATGGCCAAGGTCGCATTATTGACGCCAAAAACTGTATTGTTGTCATGACCTCCAATCTGGGTGCAGAATACCTGAACCGCCCAACTCTTCCCGATGGCTCAATCGATCCAACAACCAGACAATTGGTTATGGGTGCATTGAGCGACTACTTCCTCCCCGAGTTCCTCAACCGCATTTCAAGCACCGTCATCTTCAACCGACTTCCAAAACGAGAGATCCGCAAGATCGTTGATGTCCGACTGGCTGAGATCCAGAAACGGCTTGACAGCAACGGCCGTAGGGTGAAGATTATGTGCTCGCCCGAGGTCAAGGACTACCTTGGCAAGGCAGGCTATTCGCCCGCATACGGTGCTCGACCATTAGCCCGTATAATCGAGAAAGAGCTTTTGAATAACCTAGCCGTTTTCATCTTGCGAGGAAGCATCAAAGACGGAGAGGTTGCTCGGGTCGTGATGCATAATGGAAAAATCATGATTGTCCCCAATCATAAAGATGACTATCCAGATAAAATGGACACTTCTTCTGATGACGAGGAGTATGACACTGAAGATGATGATGACGACGAGGAGGGTGATGCCGAAGGGCTCTACAAGTGAGCCTAATCCATTTTGGCAAGATGGCTAGCCAGTTTCATTTCATTGCAGATTCCTTTCTTTTAACTTAATGTTTTTGATATGATATTGTCACGATATGCATGTTTTTCCTTCGATTATCTGGGTTCACTGGCACTTTGACTTGGTTTTCAATACACAAAAAGCCTTCTTCATTTGAACGTTAGCACGCACTCATAAAGTTACGATATATACCCGAAATTTCATAGTTATCTACTTACTTTCATAATCCGCTCCGTTGAATGCTTAGCCTTAGTTATAGCATATGTATAACCAGTTGATAGAAATTTTTTAAAAAAAAAAAGTTGATTAAGACTCCACATGAAATGTTTCCTTTCGATGTTCTATATAAGTAGGTACCTGCAATTTAAGTAAGAAGTCTTCAGACAAATGAGTGAGACTTTGGTAGCTACCTTAGACCATGATCCTTCCAGCGATATTCCGTAGGTTTGCATCCATATAGGAATAAAGTTTTGGCAACGGAATGGTCACGTGACAGCGCGTCTCCCGTCGCGTTTACGCTTAAATTAATATTTTGTCTATGCGAACATCGACGACATCAGCTTCATGTTATTTATACATTGGGCGGCAGACGAGGCAAACTGCTTGAAATGCTGGTGCGATGTCATTCAAGCCATTCCGCCCCCCACTTCCCAGAAAGTCACAACCCTCGACCACAACTGCCACAGAACGCCGGCCTTCAATCCCCGAAGAGCCTTTGCGTAAACGAAGGCGGGTAATTAGCTGTGATGATGTGGACAAGGAGGTAGTGGAAACTTGCAATAATGAGACATACTACAGCGTGCTCTGGTAAGTATATAATTGTCTCTATTGCACTGGCTTAATTATGCAAAGCTAACAACTGAAATATACTTAGGCGCAAACCTACCACTAAGAAGAATAAAACTTGGGATGGAGACGGGATCATCACTATTCGGGGTGGCTACGGCTACCTACAGGATGTATCTGGGCGTGAAATGGGCAAGATTATGCTGAGGTCGAGCCTGGAACCTGGAGACTCATTGTCTATAGGCGGTAAGGATGTGGAGGTGGAGTCAGTGCTTAGCCAGAAGGAGTTCCTTTCCACTTCAAACGGAGCTGAGAAAGAGAGCATTGGAAAAAAGAGCAACATTGCAAATACTCCATCCCATCACTCTACCCTTCCTTCTAATACAGTCTCGAAACCCGGAATGAAAATTTCGCTCAATGAGCTGAAGACACAAAAACCCCTTAATGTGTCTGCCCCGCGAAGTTATGCCACCAACAACTCTTTTAAGAACCCTTTAAAGCAGTCCACCGTGTTGCCGCCGGGATCGAGTGGGCAGATAACCCCTAGGCATGATCCTACTCTACCTGGCGCTGTGGTAATGAAAAGGCCTAGCTCAGTTCCCGCTGGAAAACAGATAGTAGATGTCGTCGTTGACCCGATTCTAGGGAAACATCTAAGAGAGCACCAGAGGGAGGGTGTTAAGTTCCTTTATGAGTGTGTTATGGGACTGCGGCCTTTCAATGGCGAAGGAGCTATTCTAGCCGACGAAATGGGCCTAGGGAAAACACTGCAAACAATAGCCTTAATTTGGACCCTACTGAAGCAGAATCCCATATACGGTTCTCAGCCAGTAATCAAAAAAGCCCTAATTGTCTGCCCGGTTACCCTTATTAACAACTGGAAGAAAGAATTCAAGAAATGGCTAGGCAGTGATCGAATTGGCGTATTTGTTGCTGATGGTAAGGGAAATCGGTTATCTGATTTCACAATGGGACGAAGCTATAGTGTTATGATCATTGGTTATGAGCGGCTACGTTCTGTACAGGATCAGCTTACAAAAGGACCTGGGATAGACATTGTGGTTGCTGACGAGGGCCATCGGCTGAAAACTGTGCAAAACAAGAGTGCCCAGGCCATTCAATCTCTAAACACTACACGCCGAATTATTCTCTCTGGGACACCAATCCAGAACGAATTGAGCGAGTTCTTTGCTATGGTGGATTTTGTTAATCCTGCCCTCCTAGGAACGTTTAAGTCATTTATGAGGGAGTTTGAGGGCCCGATCGTTGGAGCTAGGCAGCCAAATGCTCCTAAGAAGGTCATCGAAAAGGGAAAAGCCAGAAGTGAAGAACTGGCGGAGTTGACATCTCCGTTTATCCTCCGCCGGACAGCTGATATCCTTTCAAAACATTTGCCGCCTAAAACTGAATACATATTATTCTGCAACCCTACATCTGCGCAGAGGAATGTATACCATCACGTTCTTGCCTCCCCCCTGTTCCAGTCTGTGTTGAGGAACTCTGAAAGTGCTTTACAACTTATCACTATTCTAAAGAAAGTATGCAACAGCCCCTCGTTGCTTAAGCCGAAGGTAGAGGATAATGGCAAAGGTGAAGACTCGTCAATGAGTGCTTTTATATCCTCCCTCCCGCCGAATATCCATCGCTGTCTTGCTGCTGGCTCTAGTGGGAAAATCAGGGTTCTCGACCAATTGCTCTATAACCTGCAGAGTAAAACGACAGAGAAAGTCGTTCTGGTGTCCAACTATACCTCTACGTTGAACCTGCTGGCGAATCTCCTGACATCACTAGACCTCCCATTCTTGCGCCTAGATGGTTCTACACCTGCTACGAAACGTCAGGCTCTGGTAGAGGATTTCAATCGCTCTCCATCTTCATCTTGTTTTGCCTTTTTGCTTTCCGCAAAGGCGGGAGGCACAGGTCTGAACCTCATCGGAGCCAGCAGGCTTGTACTTTTTGATGTGGACTGGAACCCAGCAACTGACATCCAGGCCATGGCAAGAATTCATCGAGATGGCCAGAAGCGACACTGCCATATCTATCGTCTGTTGCTCAAAGGTGGAATAGAAGAGAAGATCTGGCAGCGACAAGTGACAAAGCTTGGTTTGGCAGATAGCGTTATGGATCAAAAGGGGGGCATAGCCCATTTTTCACAGGAGGAATTGAAAGATTTATTCCGCCTGGATGAGAGCTCCAAATGCCAAACTCACGAATTATTAGGATGCGAGTGTGGTGGTCGGGGAGAGATATCTAAGGAAATCAAGGAGGAAGACAAACTTTGTGCAGAATCAACCTCCGTGTCTTCTTCCGAGGACGAAGACCCTGATCTGGAGGATTCAGATGACGAGTTCTCTGATCTTCCAAAGCTGATGAAAGCTTCAGAGCTCAAGATATCTGAAGTACCTCAACCTTCATCTAAACGACAGAGAGCATACGAGAGGGCCAAAAAGCGTTTCTTGATGCAATACTCCCATATTGATACCACCTTGCTGAGCACCGGAAGACAACAAGATGTTGACGGAGACGAGGCTTTCTGTGATACAAACCCAAGTATTGAAGCAATTATTGGAGATGAAGTTCTCTTTTCATTGCTAAATGAAGACAAAAGTGGGGTGGGATATCTTTTTAAGAAGAATGGATTTGCGGATGCTCCATTGCTCGTTAATTAGAAACCGAGGACTGGCTTGGTTGCATTAAATTAAATAGAGAATATAGAGAGGAATGATGTAGTGACAATATCAGTTTGATTCCCTTTTTTTACGGGCTTTTTTATCAAACGCTTGATATTGGTATTGTCATGAAAAGGGAGTTGACATCGCCTTTAAAGGGTGCATATATTGAGTTACATTACGTCATAGTGACCGTTGGAGAAATGTAAATAAACTATTTTTAGTTCTTCTTTATTCAGTCAATCATAATTTCCATAAAATAGCTAAATTTGTAATAAGCATTATTGATTGGATGAGCTATTTTCGGTTTGGGGTTTAAAGTTATATAATTATGGGCCAAACTGACTGCAAATACAAAAACACCAAAAACACCAAAAACACCGACGACGCTTCCTTTAGCCGAGCTGCTGCCACAGGTTGTGGGACTTTTCTCGCACTGTAGCGGATCATGAGGAGTGAACAAACATTGTATTGTACATCTATCCAATATTAACGATCAAGTTATGAATAACTAGCGAGTGCTACCGGCCATGAAGTACATGGTTATAGTCGTGCAAATAGCACAACGATCTAGATGCATACTGGGAAGAGGATTTGCGCTGGGTCCACGGATAAGCATATAGCCATTAACTACTTAATATAACTTTAGTTCATTTATTAATTTCTGCCGGGGTGTACTGGGGGATAAACAATATACAGAGCTTTGATCCACACTTTATACATAATGTACCAGAGGGCTTAACATTATGTATCTTGTATATAGGTAAGTATATGCCTGCGACTCGTCTTTCATAGGTAGTAGTTAACCAGGCAGGAAAAATCATATTTTATTCTAGGGTTGGCAGTCTTGGTAGGAGCAATAGTAGTAGTTTACTGTTCCTTTACTCGTGGTGCTCGTGCTGGTAATTCACGGCGGAAAGACGAGACAGACGAGGGAGGGGAGGGAGAGGATAGTGGTGGAGGTAGTGGTGGTGGTGTTAATGATAATGATAATGATAAAGATGAAGATGATGGTGATGATGGTGATGAAGAAGATGCTGATGAAGAAGAAGGTGCTGATAAAGTTGATGATGCTCTTGATGAGGATGATGAAGAATAAGATGTTGATAATGACGTTGAAGATGAGGCTGAAGATGATGATTAGGAGGAGGAGGAGGAGGAGGAGGGGGACGATGAGAACGGTGGCGGTAGTGTGTTGTTTTTGACAGAGACGCTGATGCTACTCGGTGACCACGACGCCAGGCCCGGTATCTGACAAATGTTGTGTTAATGCAAATTGATGTCCTTGGATGTCCGTAGATATGAGCTGGGAGTTGACGCTTACTTGGCCAGCAGCCGGCCCAAATGGCCGGTTCTGAACGCAGCAATCAATATGGCCAAGACTATGGCCACAAAGTGGTAAATATTTAAGGGCTGAATGGCCCTGGCCATCGATAAGATTTCAGTAGTCATGACGTTGCCAGCGGAAGCAGTAACAAGACCGATGATAGTGGTATGTAAGAAGAGAAGACAAAAAATGAAGTTGAGGAAGATGGCACTGGTCTTTTATAGTTAGGACCTTGGGGCGGAAGGTTCAATGTTATCCATGGTTGTTCCTAAGGGGCGTTAGTTAGAGACTTTATACAGAGTGCTAGGTGTTCTATGTGGTTTATAGTGCATAGTCTATCTAGATTGTAGCGTCCGGTCTAATTACAATTGCATATCTATTCGCGAAGGAGACTGAATATGTCCGTTGAACATGGTGCTCGTAAGACGGTCGTGGAGTCTATCAAAAAAAAAGTTTGAGTAGAAGAGGAGGAAATCACTGGGCCTTGCGGTTGATGGTAGCGGCCTTCATGTACTGGATCGATTTGGTGATGATGCCTACGCTCTGGCACATGTAGTCTGTCACAGTCAGTATGGATACTTGAGACACAGATAAGAGTCGACTTACAGGCAGGCACAACAATCCAGATGGCATTCATAGTGAAATAGTAAAACCAAAAGTAGTATCCCTCTGGCCGGCAGTAGCTGATCTGGTGAAAGTAGTGGTCGAACATGCTAGTGGCATAGTAGAGGATGTCTCCGTATATCTGGCCCAGGGAGACAATCACCTGGAAGGAATGGCGCAAAGGGTGGTCGACGGTAATAAGGTATGCGAGCAGGAAACACAATGGGCCCCAGCAGATCTATCCTTCATCAGCTTTAATGCGCTAGCAACCAGGACTTTTTCCTTCCTTTAAAATAGGGGGTAGGGGGATATATCGAGTCTCACCGCAGTAATGGTCTCCATGCACAGCACAAACGGGTCCGAGGTGAGGTACCGCGAGTCCGAGAGAGAGTATTCCTTCCACAGCTGGCCAAAGAAGTCCTGCGCCGGCGCCATTCGAGTGTGGTTATACACAAAGTAGCCCTCGAAGAAGAAATGGATGCTACCGCCTGGTCAACCGTTAGCAGCCAAATCTCTCAAGGCTAAATACTAGCACCAGCACAGGAACAAGCTACTCACTCAGGACAAACCACAGGATGGCCACTTTGTCGCCCATCTTCAGGCTGGGGCGAGCAACAGAGACCACCGCCAGCGTCAGCAGAAGCAGCGCGCCCCATCCTCCGAGAAAGGCGCATACCAGCGTCGGGACGTCCCAGTCGTTGGCCAGGTACCCGACCACTTTGGCGTCTAGCGGGTAGTATGGGTGTGCAGGCTCCATGACAGCTCTCTCGTCTCTCGCCTCTCGCTCTTCTCGGTTAACCTCTGCCCGGTGAAGGTGAATTGGTGTCGTGGTTGAGATGTTGAAGCTGTGAAAAAGCAGAATAAAAAAGGAG
The DNA here is from genome assembly GCA_003664465.1 of Trichophyton mentagrophytes. NCBI lineage: Eukaryota > Fungi > Ascomycota > Eurotiomycetes > Onygenales > Arthrodermataceae > Trichophyton > Trichophyton mentagrophytes. The sequence goes on from QQSR01000024.1 coordinate 30,875, forward strand.
AAAATCTGAATAGGGCAACTAAAGTTTGGGCGATAACTAACTAGTGCCGGTCACAACCACAACCACCACCACAACGGTAACTGCAACGACGACGACCCATACAGACACAGACATCAAAGACGAGACAGCAGCAGTCATCGAGGCTGTGAGTGACTCTGGCGGCGCGGAGCCATGCCCTCAGACAGCAGACCGGCGAGGATGGATTTGGCCTTCGACTCGCCCGGCGCTCCCCCAGGCATCGCCGCCTTGTTCCTGATCCGCTTTGACATCAGAGCCGGGTAAATCCCCCAGCTGTTTCTCCGCTGCCTCTTCTGCTTCTCTGGCTAACTGCAAGGGTTTATCGGCAGATATACAATTGCCTGGAAAAAGACGGCTTCAGAGAGTAAGTTTGACCCTCCCCTTGCCGCGGTGTTCACACTGCTGACGGACGACCTCTAGTTGTACTCGACAATGCGGTGGAATTCAAATCTCTACCCTCCGGGGCACACAACGTCAAGGAGGATCTAGTGTACGTGTTTAGCCGCTCCTGGAGGAGGACATGCTGCCAGTCAAATGCTTATACCGGGTAGATACTTCGTCCATGATCGATACATAGGCCTCAGCGCCTTTATCAACCAACCCGCGGGGGAGGCGGAGCGCAATGCGATTATGCTCTCAGTAGGGATACTTGCGCCCCTGAGCCATGGTAGGCTCGGGAGAAGCTGGAAGCACGCTGCAGGACTAAAAGAACTTGCCATGTATGCCTTCGCATTGCTCTTTCGGACTATGTTCTGATGGATACTCCTTGCTGACCTCGTGATAGACAGCTAGCAACCGACCCGGACGACACTCAGCCGTTGGCCAGCTACTGGGACAAGCATCAATTGAGAGACAGCGAGGGCAGTTCACCGCCTGAATCACCGCTGGAATACATGTCCCATCCTAAACCAATATCTGTGCCGCCTGCCAAACGTCGACAGCGCGCTCTAAGTGATGCCACGGCACTTATATCAAGCCGCACACTTCCGTCATACCACCCTGCATTGACTCTGCCAGACTTCCTAGACACGTTTGGGCCCTTGATCTTCCCTTTATATCGGGCGGCTCTCTTGCGGAAACGCATAGTCTTCCTGGGTGATGCTCCGGTCGAGTCATCTTGTAATTTTAGTACGTTTCCCCCTTTGAAGATACTCACGCTCAAGAGAGACAAGTGAACTAACCTCAATAAGTATATAACATATCCCTACTATCATCTCTTCCTCAGAACTTGCTATCCCTCCTTCCCTCCACCAAAGATATACCCAGTTTCCGACCACGACCTCTATTCAATATTGGCATACACGACATGGCCCAGCTTTCCACCCTGTCCAGCACTGACCCATGCTGGATAGCTTGTTCCAGTGACCGCGTTCTCGGGCTACGGCCGGAACTTTACGACGTCCTCGTTACCCTGCCACCAAACTATTCCAGGCAAGCACCTGAAAGAATATACCCCAAAATGTCCCTTTCCCCTCCAGCTGCTGCAGGCCAGCAAAAGGACCCAAAAGCAAAGTCTACTCCCATAAAAGCCACACAACGAGATAGCCGTCGATTCATAACATTACGAGATGGACTCGGAGAGTTCTCGCGGCTAGGCGAGATATCCGGTCCTGACAGAGACGACTCAGATAACGCGTCCACTTTTTCATCAAGTTCCCTGGTTGAACCGATCTCTTGGCCTTTACTAGCATATACATCTTTCATATGGTGGGCATCTGCTGGAGAAAAAGGAGCAGGACCATCAGACGAAGAGGCAGAACAAGACGCAGAACTTCTCCAGCTATCTAGCGATGACACAGAGGCTGTAGACGACCACTCAAACCCAAATTCGCTCCGCCGTCGAGAGTCAATGGTTATACCAGATGCAAATAATACGTCTCAGGAAATAGCTATAATAACCTACTTCAGACGATTGACCACCCGCATATTCACTATCTTATTCGATATCATCACTCGCCAGGCTGAAGAAGACTTGGACGAGTCTCCTGACCTCAGCAACCAGAGCGAAACGTCCTCGCTTCGCCGCTACCGTGATAACGAGGGCGAAGAACAGGAGGATGACGAGCAGAACTCTTCTACGCTTGTAGGCGAGCATGATGATCAGCCGCTCTTGCGTACGCCAGAAGAGGAAGAAGACGTTATCACAATAACTTCCTCGGATATAACCAACATGGGTCTTGACGCCTGGAGTCATGCCGATAAAGTCTTCGTTGTAGAGCTAGTGAATGTATGGTGGGGACGTAAAGCGCAGGTTGAGGGATCCCATATCCAATGCTGTGGTGTAAGAATCATATAACTAGGTGGAAAGTCTTGTATAGTCTGGTATATTTACTTATGATGCATATCAACTATTACCTTCAGAGCATATCTCTTCTGTAGCTTTAATGTTGACCAAAATGGTGAGGTTATGACAGAGACATCAACTAACATATAGCAATACGATAGATTTAAGAATAAACTAATCTATCAAGGCCTATATACTCCCATAACTCCAATTTTGTCCGGCGAGATAGAACGCTAGATAAGGAAAACGGGCTCGAAAATATTTGGAACAAGTTAGGTCATGGCATATGCATCGTAAAAAGGGCAAAAAGAATGGTGAATGCAACGCTATGAGGTGGAAAGACATCAAAAACTAAACCATTAAAGGGGGTACTACTTTCAAATATAATGCACTTGCTGCAATGAGCATGCACACGGGATAAAAAATTCAGATAAAACCCTTGAGATATAAAGTCCTTGGACTCCGGAGGCTACTGATCCCTTTGGACACTAAACTCTAGTATCCATGGCCGGCAGCAGAAAGCCCACGGCGGCCAGGTTTGGCACGGTTGATCGTACCTTCGGCTCTTGATAGGCTTCTTACACCGTTGCTGGGCGTTGAGGCTCCACTGACGACACGGGGGCGATGACTCGCATCGTTTGCACTGGCAGACCGTTTAAGGGCGCTTTGTGTACGGCCACGTCGTGCTCGAATCTGAGCCAGGGCCTCTTCACGACTAATGGGAGTACCGGGGAGTTTTGCAGATAAATCGGCTGACGGTTTTTCGGAATTGAGTGGGATCGTCTTTGTGGTTGTGATTGTTTCAACTTCGGCTGTGGCATTGTTTTGCCGCTGGCGTTGTTCCAAGGGGAGAGGCGTCACGTAGCGTTTCCGAGAGTTTGTATCAGCAGGCTGATCCTGAATACGCGAACGTAAAGGTTGGGGTTGATGATGAGACGTCTCTAATGCCGCGACTGACGGTGGCTCTTGATTTCTCTTCTTTGGTTCTCCCAAGCTTGGAGCCGGAATAGGGTCGTCACGAAGCGATCGCCTTAGCTTTGGAGGTGGATCTGCATGATTTACCGGAGGACGAATATTTGGCTGTTCATGTCGCATTGTCTCTGCTTTGCGTACTGGGGATGGAACTGTTTTGAAAGTTCCGGTATCCGGGCAGAAAACAACATCAGGTTCAACGGGGGTATCGTCGCTTGCTGGGTCAGGTTCAGGACTGTCAACATTAGCACCCTCGGGTGTAGGAGATTTCTGGGCTATCTGTAACTGCGGCGACGGCTTCCTGGCAGGCGGTGGACTGGGTATATTTGCAACTGCCTTTTTCTCTTGATTCTCAGCAGGACTTATTTTTTCCCAACCCAAGTCGTGTACATATTTAACCCCTTGTCGTTCCGCAATCCTGCAAGAGCACCTTTTAAATTGACATTCTAGCTTCAAGAAGTCAATCATATCCTCTGCACGTCTTCGCATGAGCTTCTCCCAACGCAGATCCTCTTCGAGCTCCAATATTATTTCTCTTTCATTATCCATTAGCTTCAAAGGCTCATCCTCCTGCTCAAATGGTACCACGTCACGGCCAGGAGTCAATTTCGTGGGTGATTTCAAGCTAGACCGGAAGTCAGGTTGGTGTTGAGCGCTCTTTTTCCGGACTGGTGACATTTGATCCCTTGAATCAGGCTGGCCGCGCTTTTTCCCTCTCAACGCTGGGCTTCCTGACATGAGATTTATGCTTGACCTCTGGACTCTGCTTCTCGGTGTTTCTCCTCGCATCATTTCTGCTTGCGCCTCGAGAATATCTGACTGGTTATCCGTCTCGAAGGCCCTGATCTGTTCCTTTAGCACTTCATTTTCCTCAGTCAAACCTGCCAAAGCATACGCGCGTTCAAATGCCTCTTGTCTAGCTTTGTCCTTGGCTTCTCGTTCAGCCTTGACCTCCTCCTTGAGATTTTTGATCTCTCCTCGGGAGGACTTCAATTCCTCTTGTGCCTTGACCAAATTGGAACCGGCACGAAACGCTTCCTTCCTGGCACGCCGTATCTCTTTTTCAAACAGTGTTCGCTCTTGCGACTGCCGTTCTTTGAATGTGTGTAACTCTTCGAGTAAAGACTCAAGCCGTTCACTCACTCTTCTTTCCCGTTGCCTGGCCTCATTCAGCTCCTCGGTTGTTGCTTTCAACGCTTCTTCGGCTTCCTCACGGCCCAATATCGCTCTTTGCAAAGCAGCATGTGTGGTCGATGATGAAGGCAGCGGCGCGGGGCTGCTGGGGCTCGCAAGTCTATTGAGAAACGCAACTTTGGACTGGACATCGACAGAGTGTCTGTCTGATTTGGATTGCAGATACGCTAGATCCGAAGGCACGGGGGATGCTCTGTTCATTGTCTGTTGGTTGATGCGACGCGGTGATAGCGGGTGAAGGGGAGAGCCCGTATCTCGAGTGTACTTCAGCGACGGCGACTCCATGGCGCATCGACTGTCTCTTAAAAAGCAGGTTGTATGTCACTCCCTGAAGCTGTGTCCCACCTCGCTGTCGACGGTTGTCTCCTGTCAGTCGCCTGTCTGTCCAATGTGTGGTGTGAGGATGATGATGATGATGCGGTGTCAAGGTTTCTGTGTGTTTCTTGGATCCTTGTTTATTTCGTAAAAAGAAAAGTTTTTGTTGCTCCGAGCAACGCGTATTATGTAATTATAATATCACGTGAGCGCTTATATCAGAAGGCTCTTTTTTAACGACGACGACGACGACGACGGAAGAGAAGAAGACGGAGGATGCGATGATAGAGACAGCAGTCAACCGCTTGTGCTGGTTTTTTGATGCTGTGAGCGCTGCTTCTTTGCCATGGTATGCCTGAGAAGTGCTCTTTAGCCTACATACCTGGTGTCAGGGACAAAATAAATCGCAAGCGAGTAAATTCACATCGCAAGGATAATTAGATCTCCACACAGTTGAAGATCGCAACTTCGGCTCCTTCAGCTTTTACATATCTATAATAGAGAGCTCTCCCGCTGCGAAGGAGCGTTGAATGATAAAAAATGCACGAGATACTTACCCTCCAGCTTGGACAGCGCAGTAATTATGTGGCCACCCACTTCTGGAATGCCCAGGCATGAGCTCCGATGACCCCGCGATTGGTTGGGCGGCAAGCTAATTGATATTAGGAATCATATTTTACATATTCGGAGAATGAACATTCACCTATTAACCATGATATCCATTTTCGTGGAGGTATAGGGGCTGATGGCACAGAGACGTTCACTCCCCGTACACTTATCTACGACCTGAAGGGTGGATTTGGCACACTGCGCAAGTACAATGCTCTGTATCAACTCGAGGAAGATCAGCCTGGCCTCGATGGCGGACTTTGGTGAGTAATATAAATGATAACTGAAACTAAAATATCACATTTCTCGATATACGGTTTCTTGTCCCTTATGGTTGATGTCCTAACATATTGACGAATTAGGGACACAAACGGAGTCTTGCAGCAGCAGCCTAAGATCCCGCAGATTGAATATCAGAGATGCCTCGATATGGGGCTACCGGTTCCTGAGCTGACTGCAGAAACCGTTAGATACTGGTCCGACTTTAACCGTGTGTTTTACAGCCCACGTTCTATCCAGCAAATTAACGAGTACGACCTTGGTTCTCAGCTGATGCCGTTTGAGGACTGGTCCACGGGGCAGACTCTCTTTTCCGACTTGGACAGAGAACATGACCTCCTGGACCGTGATTTACGGCCTTTTGCGGAAGAATGTGACCAGTTAAAGGGGATCCAGATTTTTTCCGGGGTGAACGATGCATGGGGTGGTTTCGCGGCAAGCTACGTAGACCGTCTGAAAGACGAGTACGGAAGCAAGAGTATTTGGACATGGGCTCTAAATGATTCATCCAGCTTACAACGAGTAAGTTGGCCGCCTCTGTTTCATCCTTACCTTGGCTTCGAATCGTATTCTAACTCCTGAGGACAAGGAAAAACGTAAGCTTGCCTCTGCGAACCTCGCAAGGTCAGTGAGCGAAATAGGCAGTCAAGTCACAGCTTTCATACCCATTGCAGATTTGCCAAGCAGGCTACCGTCATATGTGAAGCCAGACCTGCGCCATACATGGCTCTCGTCGGCCCTGATATCTTTGGCGCTCGAGAGCATTAGCCTTCCTACTCGACTTAGAGGGCACGAAGCACTCGATCTCTGGGAAATAGCTTCCAGAGATTCGCGGAATATATATCATCTTGAATCCACCGTAGGCACAAAGGAGTTATCTGGTTTTTCTACCGATAAGGGGAATTCGGGGCGGCGCACATCTAGTGGCCATGATGATGACGATGACGGACCCCAAGAAAACCTGAAACAGTTTGATGTTCAACTCTCTCCACGCGGTCTTGCATCAACCCATGATAGCAGGGTATTCCATCAACTCTCTGTTCGAAGAGACAGAACTAGCGATAAGTCTAGTTCTTCAAGCAATACAGGGCCACCCGTGAATGTGAGCTCCAAGACCCAGAGGTAAGTCTTTGGAACCATCCCATCCTCTCGATTTTTTTCGCAGCGAATCTGCGGGGAGACGGGGAGGCCGAGAACTTTTGAAACAGTACTAAAACAGCTGCTAGCTTCGATACACAACTAGAATACCCGGTACTAGACTCCTTCCCCCGAGACTTAGTCGCAGACCAAGGGCCACCAGGGTCAACACTCAAGGTTCATGCGGCGCTATCTATATCCTCACAAGCAAGAGGATATCTCAAAGAACTGCAGCAGTCGATGGGGATCTACGTCCCCTTTGACCAACGCGAAGAATTATCGAATTGCCTCACTACGCTATCCGAGGCTTATATTGATGGATGGGAGAGCGATAGTGATTCTGGCGACGATTGAGACAGTCTCCGTCTGGTGTTAATTAATTCTTCACGAGATCAACACTTACTGAACATCTTCCAAGTTCCCCCACACCCCCTGACCTGCAATAAGGTTCAATGAAGCCCCAGAAATTCCAGGAAGGCGACATGTATGATGGCAGCAGTCGCAGACGGCTCTGCCGCCGCTCGCCGCTTACCGCCCGAACGCAGCCAAAGCCGACTAAGTGTCTTCCAACAGATTATTCCAGAACCGAACCACTCTCCTAGACGTCAACACAGGGGATTGATATTCTTTATGAAGGAGAAGAAGAAGAAGCTGGGGATTCCTACGGAGTACGTTTCTCGGGGTTTTTCTTTAAGCGCTTTCTCTCCACACAAGGGTCGCCCTTTTTTCAGGTACAGTGGCCATATTTTTCAACAGCTCATCTTTTCGATTCTGCAAAAAAAGGTACCAGCCAATGAGAGGCTCTAGATCACGAACCGACCCACCCCGCCATGATCGCGGATCACCATTTATTCTTTTTTCTATATTTTTCTTTTCCGTCTATTTGCATCTTTCTCTCCACTCATCTCCACCAGCGCATGTTCCCCAGATTCAGCCACGATAACACTTTGCATGGAGATGCCTTCGTATACTACGACATACAACATTGCTTCGAACAGCGAAATGGTCAGATATAAGTGGCGAGGTGCTCTTTACACAGTCAAGTCAGAAATGAGTCATGCAGTGCCTGCATCGGTTAGACGACCCGACGGCCCAGTATTCAATCCGGGTACGGAGTACTCCATATTCCTAGTGAGCTCTATGTTGGACAGAATGGGGTTCAACAATAAAAAAAGATATATTGAGGCCGGAAAAAGTAAAGTTGCCACCAAGGGGAGGGTGTTGTGAATTCAGCAGAGCAGACTGGCACACCAATGGTGATAGCACAGCAGTTGCATGGAGGGAAAGTGTGCGTTGCAGCACAGAAATGCTCGGCCAATTGTCGATAACATCGGGGGATTCAATCCTTCAAAAGATGCCTTTGTCTCTTTGATTTCGAAAGCGAAGTTTTCTCGTGGCTGAACCAAAAAACAATTGATGGCGGGCTTGCCTCACATGTTAAAATCCGGCTTTGCCACTTGCAGGAGACTCTGGAAATTCTGTCATAGTTGACGCCTACCTGGTCCGAGGATTGTGAGCAAATTCCGATACTGCCTAAAGGCAGTGACAGTTGTCTGCTGCAAGGACTCTCGCGCGATGTCCAGGGTGACATCTTGCATCGACAGTGTGTGAAGGTACGGAGTATATATTCATTTCTTGACAGGAACTTTCCGGCAAACTTCAGGAACGTAAGAGGCGGAGTTGGTAACCGCCGTCCCCTATGTTTTGGTATACATACACGTATAACACTGATTGACGATCCAATGACTTAGGCCTCAGATTTGTTGTGGATGCGGAGCTGATCTCTAAGATGGTTTTTTTACTATTATCCCGCTTGGACCGAGTGAAATCTGAGGCCGGCAGAGGCTAAAGGGCAATATGCCACCCTCATAGGGAGACTTAGTGTTCGGGCCCTTCGGGATAATCCCGCTTGCCTCAATGAGCTGGCCAAGGTACGGAAACCTTGGAATGCTCTTCTCGGATATCGAATAACATGCATACACCCGGGAATATAAGCGTACATAACTACCAATATGAACCTGCTTACGTTAGTCCTCTATCATGGCTTCAGACATGAGCAAGCGATGCAGCCATGCCATAGTGTGCCTCTTACTCTGCTACAAGGCAGTCTGAGATAGCCACTGTGACTAGTTTGCAGCGGGAGTCGTACAGGTATTAGCAGTGTCTCTACTCCCCGCATTCCATATGGATGGCTTTCTTATCTATCCTCGGAGCACATAGTTACATGATACGTGTCCTGGTATGTCAGACTTCGTGCAATAACTATAAACGCAAGCATCCAGCCATGGAAGACTCGCCTTGAGATTGACAGGGGGTGACATTTTGAATCCAGAAACATGACCTTCAACAATTCCCACCCTTTGAACGATCTGGGGACTTTAGGCCCAAGTTAACGGAGAGTTCTCTGTCTGGTTGAACGTGATATTTGAGGTGATGCGATGTCGCTCTAGGCACCGCAATGGCATCTTCTTCAGCCACATAGCGGATGGGATCTGCGCTTACCGCCCCTTGATTTTAGTCGGATCCTTAATTGTTGTTAATTGTTCAGAGTGAATAATAATACGGAGTACGGAGTAAGTCAACCAACTTTGCTCCCACGCCCCGCCAGTTAACTTAGTAAGTTTTTGAAACATCCAACACCTTGACTGATCTTCCAATGTTCACAGCCTATATATTGGATTATCATCATTATCGGCGTGGAAGCCTTCATTTGCCTATGGGCCCGGTCCGCCCAACAGCCGTCCCCACCAATAAGCATGAGCCATGGTGGCGTTTTTGTGCCTGCTGTTACCAAAATCAGAACAGCAATCATAAAAAAATAAAAATAAAAAAGAATAAATAAACCCACTTCTCGATATTTTTGGGTTTACCAGGCAAACGATACTGCGAGACTGGAGGGACGAAGCGCCGGCTGAGAAGTCTGAGTCCATGCATCAAGTTCAACGAATCGCGTCTGTTCGCACTGCATATTCTGGTTACCGCCCACCGAATATTCAGAGGGCTGGAAGAACATTTGCCTCTCCATCAACGTGCCTGTTGGACAAGGATTTCCACAGCTCCACTGGAGTGTCGCCTTTGGCCAGAAGCAAAACTCCCCGAATGGCGTGTTTCGATCGGATTATCTACTGGATACCTACTCCGTAATAGGCAGCAAAAGAATCGATATATTGCACCAAAGCTACATAACTGAATTTTTGCTTCATTCTTTGGGATACTATCACTGAGAAAGTTCACTTATTGATGGCCTCAGAACTGGAGAAGAGGGTGCTGTAAGTATATACCGGCATATAAACACCGGCTCAAAGCCAATTCCTGTTAAACTTCAGCTAATTAAGGTACAATACAGGTAAAATGAGAAGTTTAGAAGAGTGGGAAAGTTAAGCCTTGAGAATGAGGATGCACAAGGGCTCCTGATCCTTGCAATTTCTCTTGAAGCGGATATCTTTTGAGAACTGATGTGCACGATGCAGCCACACACATTGCTAGGACTCCCTTGCAGTTGTTTAGGTTACACACGATATCTCGGTCAATATATTTTCTTTTCCTTGCCGGACCAAATCGACGCTGGTCTTCGGCATGGTGCTGGAAACCTTGATTTATCAAGTTACCCGTGATGTGTTTTATCTAGGCCCGAATGATATTCATCATTCCTCACGATAGACGCCCACTTGGGGTGCATATAAGCCCTATGCGCCCCCTACATTCTCCCTTTCTCTCTCTTTTTTATACCCAGGTGTCGTGGAAGTCATAATTGGCATCGAGGAACTCCTTCGCTACGGTTCCTTCAATTCACTCCTTTCATTCATTTTATTTTATTCTATTTATTTTATTTTATTTTCTTTATTTAACGTTTTTATATTGTGCTTCCCACGCATCGGAATTGCTGTCATAACTTTCATTGTTGTGGTTCGAAATGAAGTCGGCCCTTGTTTGGCTGCCATTGGCAAATATTGCCTTTGGTGCTGCCATCAAGCGCCATGAATATGGAGGCGGCTATGGAAGCGGCTATGGAGGTGGCTACCCAGGCGGCTACCCAGGCGGCCCTCCCGGTGGTTTTCCAGGCGGTTTTCCAGGCGGTTTTCCAGGCGGTTTTCCTGGTGGGTTTCCTGGTGGGTTCCCAGGAGGCTCTCCAGGCGGCATTCCAAGCTTTCCAGGGCCTGGAGAGGGTTTCCCTAGCTGGCCTCAAGAACCAACTGAACCAACTGAGCCTCAAGAGCCGGGCTGGCCCACCTGGCCTAACGACCCTTCAGAGCCAACCGATACTCTAACATACCCTTATCCGCCACTGCCAACGGATCCAAGCATTCCGGTTCCTCCGACAGACATCCCCATTCCAACGCAGCCTACCTCTCCCACTGGGACAGACATCCCCATGCCAACGTTTCCCACTGGGACAGAGACGCCGGTTCCAACTCAGCCAACAGGAACGGGAACTGATACTGGTATTCCCACGCAGCCAACCTCTCCCACTGGAACAGATTTCCCCGTGCCAACGTCTCCTACCGGAACAGACATCCCGCCGCTTCCTACTGGAACAGATATCCCACCGTTCCCTACCGGCACAGAGACGCCAGTTCCAACTCAGCCAACGGGAACGGGAACTGATACTCCTATTCCCACGCAGCCAACCTCTCCCACTGGAACAGATATTCCCTTGCCAACGTCTCCTACCGGAACAGACATCCCACCGCTTCCTACTGGAACAGATATCCCACCGTTCCCTACCGGCACAGAGACGCCAGTTCCAACTCAGCCAACGGGAACGGGAACTAATACTCCTATTCCCACGCAGCCAACCTCTCCCACTGGAACAGACATCCCACCTCTTCCTACCGGCACAGAGACGCCAGTTCCAACACAGCCAACGGGAACGGGAACTGATACTCCTATTCCCACGCAGCCAACCTCTCCCACTGGAACAGACATCCCACCTCTTCCTACCGGCACAGAGACGCCAGTCCCAACGCAGCCAACCTCTCCCACTGGAACAGATATTCCCTTGCCAACCTCTCCTACCGGAACAGACTTCCCGTTTCCTCCTGGGTTCCCGTTTCCTACTGGGACAGACTTCCCGTTTCCACCTGAGTTCCCATTTCCCACCGGTACAGAGACGCCAGTCCCAACGCAGCCAACAGGGACGGGAACTGATACTGGTATCCCCACGCAGCCAACCTCTCCCACTGGAACAGACTTTCCTCCGTTCCCCACGGGCACAGTGACACCTGTTCCTACGCAGCCAACTTCTCCCACTGGGACAGATATCCCCGTGCCAACCTCTCCTACCGGAACGGATATCCCGCCACTTCCTACTGGTACAGAGACGCCAGTCCCAACGCAGCCAACCTCTCCCACTGGAACAGAGTTCCCACCGCTTCCCACGGGCACAGAGACACCAGTCCCTACACAGCCAACTTCTCCAACTGGAACCGAGACGCCAATCCCGACTGGCACTCCAATTCCAACCTCTACTGGAACTGTTAATCCTACCGAGACGACAACCTCTGAGCCAACGGATACTCCAGTCCCAACACAGCCAACCTCTCCCACTGGAACAGATATCCCCGTACCAACACAGCCAACCTCTCCCACCGGAACGGATATCCCACCACTTCCTACCGGTACAGAGACGCCAGTCCCAACGCAGCCAACCTCTCCCACTGGAACTGAGATGCCAAATCCAACTGGTACTCCAATTCCAACCTCTACTGGCACTGTAAGCCCTACAGGAACATCAGAAACTACAACCTGTGAGCCTACGGAGACTCCAATTCCAACTGAGCCAACAGGAACTGAGACCCCTATTCCCACTCAGCCAACGGGAACTGGTACTGAGACCCCTATCCCAACTGAGCCAACAGGAACTGGAACGGACACTCCTGCTCCTACTCAGCCAACGGGAACTGGAACGGATACTCCTGTTCCTACTCAGCCAACGGGCACCGAGACCCCTATTCCCACCCAGCCGACGGGAACTGGAACTGAGACCCCTATTCCAACGTTGCCAACTCCAATTCCAACTGAGCCCACCGGAACTGAGATTCCTATTCCCACTCAGCCAACAGGAACCGAGCCTCCTGTTCCTACTCAGCCAACGGGCACCGAGACTCCTATTCCCACCCAGCCGACGGGAACTGGAACGGACACTCCTGCTCCTACTCAGCCAACAGGAACTGGTACTGAGACCCCTATTCCCACGTTGCCAACTCCAATTCCAACTGAGCCTACCGGAACTGAGATTCCTATTCCCACGCAACCGACGGGCACTGGAACGGACACTCCTGCTCCTACTCAGCCAACAGGAACTGGTACTGAGACCCCTATTCCCACGTTGCCAACTCCAATTCCAACTGAGCCTACCGGAACTGAGATTCCTATTCCCACGCAACCGACGGGCACTGGAACGGACACTCCTGCTCCTACTCAACCCACTGGTACTGAGACTCCAATTCCAACTGGACCAACAGGCACTGAGACCCCTATTCCTACTCAACCCACGGGTACTGAGACTCCAGTTCCAACGCAGCCAACAGGCACTGGGACTGAGACTACTATACCAACTGAGCCAACGGGTACTGAGACTCCTATTCCAACTGAGCCAACTGGTACTGAGACTCCCGTGCCTACTCAACCCACGGGAACCGAGACCCCTATTCCAACTGAGCCAACGGGTACGGAGACTCCCGTGCCGACTTATCCAACATATCCTACTGGAACAGAGTCTCCTGTACCAACCTCTTCTACAGTCCCGGGATCAACAATTACTTTAACAACAACTGAAACATACACTAGTACCAGCTTCCCAGGTAAGTTGATATACCTATATAAACGTTCAGTTAATCTTGTAGCGGACGAACTAACATATTTTAGTTACTACGGAGACGCTCACTAGCGGAACCGAGACGATTACCTCGACTAGGACTGAGACTAGCACTTTAACCTACACTCATACAACAACAACCGAGACTGTAGTTCCTATCCCACCATCTCCAACGGGCACCGGCGTACCTCAACCACCCCAGAGTCCACCCCCACAGAGTCCTCCATACCCAACTGGAACTGGTGTTCCACCACCACCTCCAGGGAGCACGGGTGTTCCTCTACCAGTTCCACCACCCTCTTCATCGGAGACTCCGGTTCCATCTGAAACCCCGGTTCCATCACAACCTACTGGCACTGTTCCCCAGCCATCTCAAAGCCAGTCACCACCCTACCCATCACCGCCATCCTCATCAACTGGGACTGGTGGCACCAACCCTACGCAACAGCCAAGCCCAACAAGCCCAACTCCAGTTAAGCCGCCAGTGTACACTGGCATGGCCACACGTACTAAAGGTACTAGGGTTTCTGTCCTGATGGTTATCGGTGCTGCTATGATGCTGGCATGAGCCATGTTCCCTTGAATTCTACATGTTCATTTTTTGTCCATTCTAATTGATCAGACGCTCTTTTCTTTCAACCATACGTGCCACCCACTTGGCTATTATATTTTTAATTTCATAATTGACAGTAGTAATTGGGGGCGAACATGGCGGAATGACAAACAATTGGAATAATAAAATTTCGTATGTATTTACCTCTTCCCTGTGATTTGGAGCTGTGTATAGGCTTAGATTGTAAAAACCCTCGAATACATACTCCTCATATAGCAGCACATTTTCCTTTCCCGTCCCTGATAACACTGCCCTAGGGAGCATGCTCTATTTTTCCAACGGCTGCTTTACTTTTTGATTATACATCTATGCTTGTAACCATGTACAGTTCTCCTTGGAATCCCAGTTTTTGTGGCCTTGTGTAAAGACGAGAGGCAAGTGGTCTCATTACTCGGCTCGTGGATGCTTAAGGCTTGATAGACCGTGTCATCTCCACCCGGCGAGTTAGAAAAGTCATCTCGGGAATTACTAGTTTTGAAAACAACGTGTGTAATGTGAACCAAACCCCTCCTTTTATCACACCATCTGCCTATGAATACAGTACTACTTACTCGACACAACGTTGCTGGTGATGCAGAGTGCATAACAACGTCAGTTGCGCCTGGTCTGTTTCACAGCAGCTGTATTCCATAAAAGCAAACTCCAAGTATGTTACGCTGTGGATTGTAGCAACCCCCTCTCCGTCACAGAGAGCCCGCCCCCAGACTGCTGCTAAAGTGAACTGAATCAAACGACGGATGCTTCGGTAGTCATAGGGTAAATATGGCGTTGTTCGCATCTAAGGACAGCATAGGATGTACGAGCATTAGATATTGTTTCTGCCTGATGGTAAAGAAAGTCATAACACTCTTGGCACACTGTCGATATGCACGCATGCTAGTATATAGGAGACTAGCTCCATATATGCATAGAAAGCAAGATCTCAAATCGCCTTTTCCTGCGCCGATAAGGAGCAGCAAGCAACATCTTCAACTTCTTGATAGAAGGAGGTTGAATAAGCTGCACATGTTTGCCTTGTTTGCCTTGTTTGCCTTTGAAACGTTTCATTACATAATCAAAGGATCAACTATAATCCGGAAAGTCTTCACGTGACCCAAACTTGCCAAGCACTCAATGCAAACATGCCGTATACAGCATGTTTGTCTCCTTTGCACCGACCAAGCTCTCCGACATTCCCGAGCTAAGTTGCGTTCGAGCTGATGCCAAAGTGTCCTCATCGCGGCTTTCTCTATCTTTCTCACTGGCATTCGCGGCCAAGGCAGCTAGTTTTTCATACCGTTATACAGTCAATTCGAGGGTCCGGCTGACTGCATAGACGTGTCCTCTTCTGCTCGTTAGTTTTATTCGCCGCAGCGGCGCTGGTTTATATTTGAATTTGACCGCAACATCTAGTTTGCCCCCCATCACTGTGATCTGCCAGCCACTCCCACACTCTCTTGGTTTCCCTTCATGAAGCAGATAGCAAACCTGTCGCCGTCAGCAAGGCTCTGACTTATTGTATATATGCTCCTTTCCTACCTCTCATCAAAGGTATGACTCCATTCTACCAGGCCGAGATGCTATTTACCTACATCCGGGGGCGCATTGTAATTAACATCCAATTGCATCTTAGGTCTAGATCTGTAGCCTTCCCACTCACTTCCCTGCGAAGTCATCGTCACAATGGCGCTGCTTGGACGGAGGAGGGCTTCTCTCTTCTATCTAATCGCCGCGGCAGCACTACTCTTTCTTCTCTCCGCCACTATCCCCGCAGCCGCGGCAGCTTCTGTCGGTTCTGGAGTTATTGGCATTGATCTTGGAACAGAATATATAAAGGCCGTCCTTGTTAAACCAGGAATACCCCTCGAGATAGTCCTGACCAAGGACTCAAAGAGAAAAGAAGCAGCAGTTGTGGCATTCAAACCTGCTCGTGAATCTAGCCCTACATTCCCCGAACGGTTTTATGGGGGTGACGCTAGTTCACTTGCTGCCAGATTTCCGGACGATGTCTACGCCAACTTGAAGACTTTGCTCGGACTCCCCATGGATACTGGCATCCAAGGCTCTGGATCAGAGAACGAAAACTTGGTTGAGATGTATAGGCAGCGCTACCCGGCTCTGAAAATTGAAGCTGCATCTGGAGATCGAGGGACTGTTGGGTTTAGGAGTACGAAAGTTGGAACAAATGATGGGAAGGAACCCTTCCTCGTCGAGGAATTGTTGTCCATGCAGCTGAAACAAGTCAAGGCAAATGCAGAGACATTGGGTGGAAAGGGAACAAACATTAAGAAGGCAGCCATCACAGTTCCACCGTTCTATACCGCTGAGGAAAAGCGTAGTGTGGAGTTGGCTGCCAAGTTAGCTGGTCTTGACATTGTCTCCATGGTTAGCGATGGTCTAGCTGTTGGCATTAACTATGCCACCTCCCGCACATTCCCAAATGTTTCTGATGGAAAGAAGCCTGAGTACCATGTTGTCTTTGACATGGGTGCCGGATCTACCAGTGCAAACGTACTCCGGCTCCAGAGCCGCACTGTTAAGGATGTGGGGAAGTTTAACAAAACCGTCCAGGAAATCCATGTCCTTGGGACCGCCTGGGACAAGACCATGGGTGGTGACATGTTCAACCAGCTAATTGTGGATGATATGGTAGAAAAATTTGTCGCTACAAAAAAGCTTGGAGATGTGACAGTCTCACAAGTCAGGGCTCACGGAAAGACCATGGCAAAACTATGGAAGGACTCTGAGCGGGTTCGTCAGGTTTTGAGCGCAAACACTGAAACCACAGTGTCCTTTGAGAATCTCTACCAGGAGGATGTCAACTTCAAATACACTCTCACTCGGGCCGAATTTGAAAAAATCACTGAGAAATATGCCAAGCAGGTTACTGTTCCATTGACAGAAGCAATTGCCACGGCAGGCTTGGAGATCAGTGACATTGAATCCGTGATTCTTCATGGTGGTGCCACCCGAACTCCTTTTGTCAAGAAAGCACTCGAAGAATCTACCGATGGAAAAGTCAGAACGAATGTCAATGCCGATGAGGCTGCTGTATTCGGTGCTGCTTTCAAAGCTGCCTCCCTCAGCCCCTCATTCCGCGTCAAGGAGATCCGAACTTATGATACCTCGGGCTACTCTATCAATATGAGATGGAAATCAGGAAATAAAGACAGGCAGCAGAATATTTTCACTCCTTACTCGGAGACTGGGTCTGTCAAGTACCTGACGGTGAAGAATGTGGAAGATTTTACAATTAAGTTTTCCCAAGTCTACCCTCGAAACGGCAAACAAATCGAAGCCCCAATCCTCGAGGCGGAAACAGCGAACTTGACTGCTTCATCTGCTAAACTAAGGGATGAATTCGGTTGCTCTCCTGTTAACATTACCACCATGGTGTCTGTCAGATTGAACCCTGTAAACGGACTCCCCGAAGTTGTGGGTGGCAGTGTGAGTTGCGATGTCCAAATTGAGAAGAAGGGAGTTGTAGAGGATGTCAAGGAATTCTTTGGGCTTGGGTCGAAGAAATCTGACCAGGAACCTATCAAGGGACCTGAGGATGCCATTGACCTCGAGGCCACTTCTTCGTCATACACGGCTTCGACAGCAGACACAGCGTCTGCAAGCGCGACGCCCTCTCCCAGTTCGTCCAAGGAAGCAGAAAAGGCTACCAAAGAGCCAAAGGTCCGAATCGAGTCAATTTCAGTTGGCTTTACATCCACCGTCTTAGGGATACCCCCAATAACGTCAGAGGAAATGAAGCGCATTCAGGATCGCCTTGCCGCGTTTGATGCCTCCGACCTATCTCGTGTTCATCGCGAAGAGGCGTTTAATGAACTAGAAGCTTTCATTTACAAAGGTCACCATTGGCTTGACGAGGAGACTTTCACCAAGGCTACGACAAAAGATGTCCTAAAGAAATTGGAGGAGAAACTTTCTATCCTAGGAGAATGGCTTCATGATGATGGCACCAGTGCCGGAATAGAAGAGCTTAAGGATAAGCTGCGTGATTTGAAGGGAATTGTCGACCCAGTAGTTGACCGGAGGAACGAAGGTTTGACTCGCCCCAAAAAGGTTGATGCCTTGAAGGGAAGTCTTGATAGCACAAAAATGCTGGTAGAAATTATGGAGAGTCAGATTAAAGCTGAAGAGGAGCTCTACTCTTCTTCATTGTCAGCTTATGAAGCTGCTTCTACCGAGGCGCCATCTAGTTCGGCAAACGAGGACTCCTCAACGCCAACTGGCACCCCATCCGACGGTTCAGATGGAAACGGAGACCTTGATGATGATAACTTCGCTGAATCATCGTCCGCAACACAATCTGCACCCCCAGCCAAGCCCACTCTTTCTTACTCACTCTATTCACCCGAAGACCTCTCAGCCGCCGCAAGTCTCCTAAAGTCCACCACCAAATGGCTTGAATCGAAGCTTGAAGAGCAGAATAAGCTCAGCGAGTTTGAAGACCCAGCACTTACTATCGCTGAAATCGATGTCAAGCTCAAGGAGATCGAAAAGGTTCTCTCTACCATTCTCACCAAACAGAGACGACAAGGCTCCAGCAATTCTAAACCAATCACTAAAAAGAATGTCAAGAACATGAAGTCGCAGTCAAAATCCAAGGCTAAACCGAAGACTACTGGAACCATGGTATCGCAGAACATAAAGGAGACCCCAAAAAGCGAAACGAAGAGCGCTAAAGATGAATTGTAACGGTTGTTGATAGATATGGACTTGGAGCGTTTTTATTTTACCAATCCCGTACCTTGTTAAAATTAGCAGATTCCCGATTATCATTACCTTAGACTTTTTATACTAGCAAAATGATAATGATAGAAGAACAACCCGTTGCAATTCAAAGCGTTCTGGGCGTAGCACAATAAGGGTGTGTCTGATGACTAAGCATGAGTTTTTCATGGACCGTGCGCTTGGCCGTTAAGCTTAATTTGACGCGAAAAGTTAGTTTTTGTTGCTATTTTTTCCCCATCTGATATTATTAATGCCATCGAACCTCTTCGAAGATCCAACAAGAGCCTTCCTTGGGCAGAAGTCCGTAACTATAAGCGGACAGAAACTTCCCGTGGTGTCTACTATTAGAGCCCCCAAATCCACTAGCTGACAAGCAGTCTTGAATTGTTAACGTCAAACATACGAACAAATTGACAAGAGCAGGGGTGAAAGCAAGGGGGGAATGGCTCAGTGCCTGCGGCCTTTACCCGGAGATTAAAGCCCGTAGTTATAGCGGCTTTTAGCCTCTTTAAATCCGCATGGCAGAAAGAAGCGTTAGATGGGTTACATGAATAAACCACACCCCACACAAGGATATGTTTCGTTATTGGATCTCCCCAGTAACTGTCGTCATTCCCCCATTCCAAGAGGGAAGTGATATTATACCAAGAAAATCACCTCATTCGGGTTATCTTTTTGTTCGTCCGAATACATTGGATTTTCCAGGACCGCCCCGGAACCCCGGGCCGTTGATTTATAATTCTGTCGAACGTGGTAGACCCACTGTAGCCTAGCTCGATGCTGACAAAACCCCGTTGTTGCTATCATGGTAAGGGAAAAATACGTGATGATCTGATAGCAGCTCTTAAAGGTACCAATCATGTTTCCGTGATATGTTATGTGTGAACGGGTTGTTGCTCTTGAATTAGACCGTCCTCGGAGACTTTTATTTTACCAGGATTGATATCATTGAGTCACAGCCGTCATGGCGTGGGCTACAAATTGCGCTGATATTCCACGGATTGCTTTAGATGAATATCACTCATTCTATCTTCTAAGGAAGCTGGACCTCTACTCAGGGTATTTGCAATGGATACCCCTGCACAATCTTCCGTTCCGGCGAGCGGGCAGGCTTCAATTTACTCCATTGAGCGACCCCTAACGAATACTATTGATAACTCTGAGAAAGCCGCTGGTGATGACGGCCATGCGACAATACCTCCTCGAGTACATGGATGGAAGGTAAGTAGAACACCAGGAATTTAGTAATATTGGTTTCACACTCATGCTCACACTTCTGTCCTAGTGGTTCCTTGTCTGCTGTGTTCTCTATTCTTCGGCCTTTTTATATGGACTTGATACAACAATTGTAGCAGACGTCCAGGTTCCCATTGTGGAAAGATTTGGGTCCGTGGACAAGCTTAGCTGGCTGGGAACCGGATTCCCTCTAGGATCAGTCGCAACTATCCTTCCAATGTGAGTTTATCTAAAATATAATATGCGGATATGTCAGCTAATGTTAAAAGTGGCGCTCTTTATAACATATTTGATATCAAATATGTCTATATAATCTCACTCGCTTTGTTTGAAGGTGGCAGTGCTCTTTGTGGAGGTGCCCCGAATATGAACTCGCTGATAGTAGGCAGAGTGATGGCTGGGATCGGAGGGTGTGGAATGTACCTTGGGTATGTCTTAACGATATTCAAACCATAGTTTTGATATTAACACGCTCTTTAGGGTTCTCAACTACATTGCAATTTTTACCACCCTTCGAAGACGGCCTGTATACATGGGCTTAACTGGAATTGTCTGGGGAGCGGGAGCTATCCTTGGCCCTGTGATTGGTGGCTCCTTTGCAGACAGTCCCGCGACATGGAGATGGGTAAGTTCCACCCGCCTGGATATACTAACTCCCATCTCTAACAGTTTTCAGGCGTTCTATATTAACCTAGTTCTCGCTGCCATCACGCTACCTGCACTTTTCCTGCTCGTTCCAAGACATAATTCATCTCCTGATGGTTCTGTGCTCTCGAAGTTCAAGGAACTGGATATCATAGGAATGATTCTAAACGGCGGAGTGTACTTCCTTTGGGTTATGGTTCTTACCTTTGCTGGAGTGACATGGAAATGGAACGACGGACGCATAATTGCTTTATTTGTGCTGTTTGGAGTCACGCTTATTGCCTTTATTCTCCAACAATACTTCGCAGTGTTCACCACACCAGCTCGCCGAGCGTTCCCTGGAACCTTCCTCAGAAGAAGGTCACTGATCATCCTTTACATCAGCACCTGCTGTTCCAACTCAGCATTTTTCGTTGGTGCCTATTATATCCCACTATTCTTCCAGTTCACTCGTGGAGATAGCGCAATTGCCGCCGCCGTTCGTCTCCTACCCTTTGTCATGGTCACAATAACGGTCATCATGTCAAGCGGAGCCTTGATGCCAGTTTTCGGTTACTACATGCCGTGGTACTTCATCAGCGGAGTATTCTTAGTTGCCGGGTCATCCCTTATGTATACTGTTGATGCCCAGACACCCACAGCAAACATATACGGGTATTCTGTTCTCCTAGCCATAGGGGCCGGAGCAATAGCACAGGCCGCTTACAGTGTTGCTGCAGCGAAGGTTAAAGGGTTTGAAGTTAACCAAGCGGTTACTTTTATAAACCTTGCTCAGCTTGGAGCAACAGTGTTGTGCCTCGCTATCTCTGGCACGATATTTCAGAATTTAGCCCTAAGAAACCTTGAAACTGCCCTCGCTCAATATGGCGACTACTCGAGGAAACAGCTTATCTCCGCAATTGCTGGCGCAAAGAGTGACATTCTCATCCAGGGAACACCTGAAGTTAAAGAGGCTGCGATCAATGCCATTGTCTCTGCAATGAAGAATGTTTATGTTTCGCTTATTGGTGCTGGGGGCGTGGTATTGACTACCTCTTTCTTCCTTAAGCGAGAGAAACTGTTCATGAAAATGGAAGCCGGTGGATGATGGTACTCTGATGCAAAAGAGATGGCTGGAGAAAAAAATTTATGGCTAGAATGGGTGAAGCATTATGAGAATATATGAGAATTAGAATTACATTATCACTAATATAAAAATGTCCATACATCAACCTCTCCCCTTTTTAGCGTTTCCAAGTGCGTAAAACGAGCCACAAGAGTATATATAGTTATTGTATATACTAGCCGTAGTATATATACGTTGGTATAACGGCGTTGGGACATACATGGTACATGGTTTGTACACCTGCTTATGTAGGACCAATATTACCCGGATCCCTCAGCGCTCAAATCATTCTGGCTAAAATGAGTTATGGAAGGTCAATCTTGGGCATTCGCGTATCGGTCATTTGCCGCTGCAATAGTCAGATCTCTTTGTCTCCTTGCCCAGTCGCGGAGATTTCTATAGGCACATACGCCTTGTCTGAACGTGTCCGGATTATTCACAATTGAATAGGAGCACAGGGAGGTCATTATATATTCAACGCAGCCTTCACCATTAATTGGGGGTTCAATGTGAGTTGTGTATAGTCTTAAGTGGCCGCATTGATAGGTCCCTGTAATCGTGTAGGCGTTCTTATCATAAGTTGGACTGTCATTCTTGTACGATTGCAAGGCGTGCATTCCACGAGCCCCAATGGCACCATCATAGCAAGCTTGCCGAGCCGCAACAGCAGGGCTTCCGTCTGGACCCTTAACTTCTATAAAGAAATTTGGTAGCATTGGATAGTGTTTATATGTTGACGGTATAATCATATTATCCAACTCATTTCGAATGATAGGCCGGAGTTGTTCTGGAGGAGAACCATAGAGGAGGTCAGGCTTGGCTATGACAAGTTTTTCATCAGTCATTGGAGCAAGATTGCTACAATGATGGTCCCTAATAACTCTCCCGCCGGCCTCGCTATCTCCATCGATCAAGGGCAAGACCATGGTAAGGACTGTCGACTCGTTAGAAACAACTGTATCTAACTTTTTGAAGTTCTCAAAATCCTTAGTGGAGAGTTCATGAGGTGAAACAGCTCTTCGTGACCGCGATGCTATCTCAAGGAGCTCTTCAAAATTCCCCGGTTTAGATATTGGTCTGCCACATATGCGCTCATATTGATCAGGGTAGATTCCATGGGAAGATAGATGTAGTTTGAATTTCGGGCTATAGGCTGTGATTGTCGACTTGGTAGCCTCCGCCGTCGAGTCCTGGGGCGACACACTGGATTTTGACTTGTTGGTTTTGGAGGTGGAAGCAGGCCTACGTGATCCTTTGCTTCCCTTGGTCACTTTAGCCGCTGGTTTCTTGGGGCTTGAGGATTCTTCCCTTGGTCGTTTAGTATTCGACGGCTTTCCCCTAGGAGATTTGGTCTTTGATACTCTCCCTTGTGGGCGTTTAGTGGTTGGAGTGGCCTTGGAGGAAGTGAGTTTGGCTAATCCAGCCCTTGTTAAAGCCATAACTAACTGTTCAACTGGGGAAGTGGCTTCGAATTCAAAGGTATGCCAATGGTTACAGCCTGGGGGCAACTAAGTAACTCCCTGTTGAGGAAATACCCATTGGATAGAGCGCACCGATAAATAAAGGATGTCTCCAACATTGGGCCGCATAGCTGTAATTATATTAAAAGAATCCAGGGATTGGCAGCTAATGTGCGTGGCACATGAGGACCTCGTAATGGATATTTTGCGTCGGACAGGGTAGAAGAGGCAAACAACTGGTGGAAATGAAGAAATAAAGTTTCACGTGATTAAAGACCACGGCTTAGTCAGAAAACAAAGGAAGCCAATTGGCTAATTATTAGCCGCCGCGGTCCGTCCCGCATATGAGTTTATCCTTGGCAGAGATGGACCTACAGTGTTATGTCAAAGATGAATCACGACTCTCACTGCAGCCAACCAAGGGTCTTTCCTGTTTGGCCTAGCCGCTTGATTGATTCTCAGCCTAGTACTCATGCGATATTGCTCTGCTTGTCAATCATCATGTTGCGAGAGACATGCGTTAACACTGAACCGTCTGACCTATTGTGGTTAGCATTGGGGAAAATGCTACTCAGGCATCCTTTGTAAATAGTTATCGCTTGAAGATGCTGCAAGTAATTTTGAATTGCTCGTAAGGAACCAACCAGGATATCTTGTATTGTCAGGCATTCGGCCATATGCAACGGAGCCGTCGGCAGCGTACCGGAACAGGCCTTCTTACTCTGGTGGGCGAGGAGTAATTTTATCCGGGAGCCCAGATCTCTCATGAAAGGTAAAACAGATCTTTCGCTCTGTTATGAACTTCCGAGAACTAAACATAAATATACTTGTCCAAGAGTTATTTTCCGTATTCAATAACACCAGTCCCAATATCCGGTAGAGGCCTGCAGTTCAAAGCATTAAATAGACATGATATAATTAGTGGTTCGATGGAGATTGATCAAGGCTTGACAATTAGCTATTGTACATGTATTCTGGGTATCGACATTATCCATGGATAATATTTAACGTATCTCAGGCCATATTTTCCCGTCAAGATATCCACGTTTCTCTCCTGAACCACGCGATCTTTTATTAACTAGATCGTCTTATCTCTAGTGCCACAAGAGAGCGAGAAAAGATGGACAGCCTGGGGAAATGACCGCAAGGGAGAAGCCTGGAGAAAAGTAAAAAAGAGAGCGAGTGAGAGGGTGCTAGGAAGACAGTGGTGGTTCTGGGCAGATTCTCTTCGAATATGTGTTCACCACCAACTCCACCTGGCTTCCCCTACACATTGAGACTAGTTAATTGATATTGTTATTGACGCGCCTCGCCCGTAACCACCATCACCTCCGGTAGCTATGCCGCCATCTTACCCCCTTATTTTTTTTTTTTTTTTTTAATTTTTATACTATTTCTGGTCCTCTAAGAATGAATTGAGGCTAAATGACTACCACGTGACCAAGTATTAAGTTCTTACATAATAACGCCTGCAGGCCCTTTTGGCGGGGGATTTTCTAGTTTTCTAGTGGGAGTCATTATTATTAGTATTATCAGGTCGTCCTTCTGGCTCACGGTTCTGCTTGCCCTTGAGAGACTCCCTTTTTGCTGCCACGTTGATGTTATTTTGAAGACGGGGGATATTGGACTGCTAGGGACAAAAGATGGAGACGCCAACGGACCTGCCAGCTCGTCCTAAGCCGGTGGAGGAGAGCCAGCCCGCCGACGGCCAGAAGCCTGCCGCAGAACAGAAGCCACCAAAAGAAAAAAAGCCCAACGAGAAGAAACCGAAAGAGAAGAAGCCAAAGCCTGAAAAAGCTGAACCTAAGCGCGCTGCTCCAGCTCCCAATGACCCCGATGCGATGTTCAAGGTCGGATTCCTTGCCGATGTGTACAAGGAACGGCCGCTCGAGAGTACCGTCAACAAACAGGTCGTAACGCGATTCCCCCCCGAGCCAAATGGCTATCTCCACATCGGCCACAGCAAGGCCATGACTGTCAATTTTGAATTTGCCAGATACTATGGTGGAATATGCTACTTGCGTTTTGACGATTCGAACCCGAAAGGCGAGGAGGAGCGTTACGTCGAGAGCATCAAAGACATTGTCAGCTGGCTTGGTTTCACCCCAGTAAAGATTACCCACACAAGTGATTATTTTGATCAGCTGTACGAACTAGCGGAGAAGTTGATCTTGAAGGATAAGGCATATGTCTGTCATTGTACAGGTAGGGCAAGTCCTGGAGTAATTGCTAGAACCTTACGCTAACACTTTTGATCAGACAGCGAGATCAAGGCCCAGCGCGGCGCAGACGAGACATCAGATAAAAAGGGAAATGAAAGATTTGCTTGTGCTCATCGTGACCGTCCCACTTCAGAATCTCTTGCCGAATTCCGTGCAATGCGTGATGGGAAATATCGGGCTCGGGAGGCAGCGCTCCGTTTGAAGCAGGATCTAGAGAACCCCAACCCTCAGATGTGGGATCTTTTCGCATACCGAGTAGTCGAAACGGATGACGGTAATTTCGCAAAACATTTGCAGACTGGTGACAAGTGGAAGATATACCCAACATATGAATACTGCCACTGTGTGTGCGATAGTTTTGAGAACATCACCCACTCGCTGTGCACCACGGAGTTTGAACTGTCGCGTGAGTCATACGATTGGGTAGTTAATGAGCTCGACATCTACAAGCCAATGCAGAGAGAGTATGTATTCTTTTCCCGGGACAATTGCACGCTGAGAAATTCAGGCTTTTCTAACGTATGCGCAGGTATGGTCGCCTAAACATCAACGGCACTATCATGTCGAAGCGGAAGCTAGTTGAGCTCATTGAAGGCAACGAGCCAAAGGGATGCAACCGGGGAAAATACGTCAAGGGATGGGATGATCCTCGCCTTTTCACTCTCGTTGGCCTTCGTCGACGTGGAATTCCTCCCCAGGCTATCTTATCCTTTGTGAAAGAGCTCGGTGTTACAAAGGCCAAGACGACAATTGACGTTAAGCGCCTAGAGCAGTCTGTGCGATCCTACCTAGAGTCAACAGTTCCTAGGCTTATGCTTGTTCTGGATCCCATCCCTGTTGTTATTGACAACCTCCCAGACGACTACGTGGAGATGATTGACCTGCCTTTCTCAAAGGACCCTAGCCACGGGGTAAGTGCTCGCGGGACCATACATTTGCTTGCCAGTTTTACCACTGTTGCTGACACCTATCTAGTCTCACACTGTACCATTTGCCAAGACCGTCTACATTGACCGCAGCGACTTCAGAGAAGAAGCCTCGGACAACTTTTTCAGATTGGCTCCTGGTGGGTCCGTCGGTCTGCTAAAGGTTCCCTTCCCTATCACTGCTACATCTTTCGAAAAAGATCCAACCACGGGCCTGGTTACCTTGATTCACGCAAAATATGATAAACCTGAAGGAGATGAGAAGTTCAAGAAGCCCAAAGCGTAAGTTGATTTCCTTTCCGAAAACCCCGTGGTCCAGAAAGCTAACCCTTAAATTATAGATATATCCAATGGGTTGCTCTATCTCCCGCTCACAACAGCCCTGTCAATGTCGAAGTACATAACTTCAACCCTCTTTTCAAATCAGCGAACCCTGCCGGTCATCCTGATGGCTTCTTAGCCGATATAAACCCAGACTCTGAACAGGTTCTCCCCAACGCAATTATCGAGACCGGCTTCCATGAAGTAAAACAGAGGGCTCCCTGGCCAGCTAACAAGGGAGAGTCAACTACCGATAAACCATCCCCTGCCTCAGTTCGGTTCCAGGGTATGCGTGTAGCATACTTCTGTGAGGACACAACAAGCACACCCGAGAAGATTGTACTTAATAGAATAGTGACCTTAAAGGAAGATGCCGGGAAAGCTTGAAGGATATCCTTCTATTTCTCAGCCTTAGCACAGGAAATAAAAGTAGTACTATTATTGTATTCTACTACAGTTCATTTCAATCTTCGGTATTTCGGCAAAATGGTAAACTAACTAGTTAGTTCACCGCCGAGCTGGTTGGCTTCCTGTAACCCTCGAGTCGATTGACGATGCCCTCGGTCTATCTGGACGGCTAGATTAAGGGAATTTGCCTTGCTCTTCATAATATGCAGCCATTAACCGTGTATAGTAGTCAGATGGGAGGTTATTGTGAGACGGTAAATGGTAGTTACAGTAGGACCGGAATATGTACACACCGAGTGATCTGTCTCTCCGCTGCCTCCCAACTAACAACATCAAATATCCAGCATCAGGTTCGTCAATTAAATAACTAAGTGCAAGGATTGTTTCAGTAATCCGGAGATACACGGTACTCACTGGTTATAGCAGCATAATCTGACCGATTTCGATGCCGCGCCCTGCCTCTGTATCTTGCACCTTTGGGATTTCCTGTCGTGTAGCGTCGAGTTGTGAGGAGACGGTGCGTTGCATCTAACTAGGTAACTGTTGGTGACTTGTGGCCTGTAGTAATACAGCAGGATAATAGCAATGAGGCGAATTGACTATCCGTTGTGAACGTGTTTGGTAAGGGGGAATGGACTGAAAAGTGATAGATATAGTTATATTCAAGAGCAAAAGGAAAATAATACACCTATCCATAATCATCCAATAATCTTCACATTCGAAATAAAAGCCGTATAGTCCTGATATCCATAGTTCCACATAATTAGAGAATGGTGCCACTAGGCCCCTCCGTTGCCCTGCCGACAAATAAAATCCAAGTATAAGTATAGATGGAGAAAAATAGCTAGCCGTGCCTAGGATGTATAGTTAGAGCGTAAAATAGATGAAGAAAGATGAATTGGGAAGACTCCGTTCCATGTAAGCTCCGATCGAGTGATGCCGGGTGAAGTGGAAGAATAATCGAGATCCGCCCCGTAGTAATACGCTGGTTGCCCCCTATCCTCTTTCTGCGCTGTATTTGATAGAAAGTAACCGAATGTAGAGAAGAAATGAAGAAGGTTGAATATCTGGTAATACATGGTTCTGGGAGACTGGAAAAATAGAACAGTCTCCCCTGTAGTAGAAAGGTTTGTTTCGCTCATGCAGCGTTATAAGTGAATGAGGCGGCTCCTCCTAGCTGATCAACTCTGCTAGGGGGCGCATTTGGTCTCGGTGGCTGCGCTGAGGCTGCCAGTATCGAAGTGGATTCAGCTTGTAAGCGGAAGTCGGGCTTGAATGCACTTCGGAAGGGTAATTGCTCGGGGCTGAGACGGAATACAGAGATCGCTCGTATGCGTTCTGTGGAGGAGTGACAAGCATCTCCTCCTCTGCGCCAGCGGCCGACTGATGGTCTGGAAGGTCTATGCGGAATGTACTCTGCGATAGTTCCACGCTAGGAGCCCTATCGGGACGTAGGTAGAGGCGCAAAAGCTGTCTCCTCTGCAGCTCTGTGTCATCTGGAGCCACTTCACTGGCAGCTCGAGTGCGCGCTCGTCTTCGCTGCCGTGAACAGGTCACGGACAGCCAGTAGTCGGAGAAGTAGAAGGCCAGGAGTCCATAGGCAGCTGTCGAAACGCAAGAGATGGCCACGATAATGGTGGACAACATACTCATTGGCAGCAGCTTGCGCACCAGGATATTGATAACAACGTTAAACATTCCCAGGATGGAAGATGTAAAACAGGCACTGCGTGTACATATAGTCAGCATTATGTCGCATTGAATCCATACATCAACGGGGTTATACGTAGGGCCCATACAAGAAGAGAGAGTTGAAGAGGTAAATACTCCTGCGCCACCGTACGTAGTAGAGCGCGCTGAGAAGGTATGCAAGCGTAAGGAGGATGACGGCGGTTCCCAGGAGCGCATTCTTGTTTGCTCCCAGCTCCGCGCCGTTTGGCTCCATGGCGAAGGGGAAGAGGATGAAGCTACATCGCGGCAGAAGAAGCGGATGTCGTTATGTTAGCATTCGCTGGCTCCGGCCAAAAGGAGGCAAACTCAACTTCAACCTCAACTTCAACTTCAAACAACAGCAGAAATCAGAATGGAAAAAAAAAATCACATCACATACCCGGTCAACAGAGACCACGCTGAGCCGACGGAGACAACTTTCCAGTACCATGGCAATTGATCTCCCAGCAGGCCGAGGGACCTGCCCAACTCTGAGTAGTTACGGGGAGCCATCTTGACCGGCCGTCATCACATCGAGAGAGAGCGAGAGCCTGAAGCGCACAAAATACCTGCTGGCGCACCTGCTTGCTGTCCGAAGAGGGCCAGACGAAGAATGCGGATATGAGGAGAGAACAGTCTCAGGGCCTGAAAGCAGTGCGTATCTGGTCGTATTCACAGGCTAGCAGAGGGCTAGTTTTCTTATCGGCAGCAGGGTTTAGCAGTCTGCACCGTGGTGGGGAAGAAGAGGGCGCGTTGAACGAAAGACTCGGAGATGGAGAGGGTCAAAGGAGTGAATATGAGACAAGTTTACTCTGTGGTCCTGCGGCGGAAGATGGCAGCAAAGAGATCCCCGGAAGCTCCAGAAGACAGCGACGAGTGAGAGGCTGAGAAAGGACGAAAGGACAGGTACGAAAGGAGGACAAAAATGACCAAGGCCTGCGGTAGGGATCGGTAACAATGACAGAAAAGGAACTAATCAGGGCCAGGATACTCGCTTCTTTTCCTTCCATGTCTTCTTCACCTTTTTCTTTTCAAGCTCGATACGACTACGTACGGAGCACGGAGTACGTCAAAGGGTGGGAGGGGGTAGGGTAAAATAGACCAGGACAAGGCGCTTTCGTCCTTCCTGGGATGCTCCGAAGATGCATGCGTCCTGCGGGCCAATCTCCATCATGCGCAAGGGATGGGAGCAGGGGTAAAAAAGCAGGAAAGTCAGAGACCTCCTCATCCCCCCTGGCCATGGGGACGCGCGGGTGCAGACCAGGGGCCAAGTTCAGAGTGCGCAACACTGTCCCTGTTCGGTTAATCTGGATCAGCATCACATCGACTCATCAACCATAACACAGCTCATCAAACGGGCGTTGGAGTTGACAAAGGAAGAGCACCCGTTGTATTCCTTGTTTATTGTTGCCCGTCGCTGGTATACAAGCCACGGCAGCTTGAACAAAGAGAGAACGGCGCTACCTCTCCGGATCTACGGTTGGAGATCCCACAAAGTTACCTTGTCGTAACTTCCGGGCTGCACGCCTATTATTCTTTCCTTTCTTTAGTGGCCTTGTTTGTGTTTGCTGGTATGCGCTTGCACAGAGGACATAAACATGACTGGTTAACGGGCTTCCCAGAGCAAAAACTAATCAAGTTAGCTACGAGGAACGTTCTAGATAGGACCTATCTATGTGCCTACATCTATTTAAGAAACCGAGTGCCTAGTAAGCAGTACGGTGTAGTTACTTGGAGTAGGTCTATGATTATAAAATAATCGAATGTTTTTCCTCACTGGTTTCCTACCTACTTGCCTGATAGAATGAAACTAAAATACATCAATGCATCGAAATAAATAGTGCTGCTTCACATAGGCAGCTAACTACCGGCGCGGGCGACTAGTTGTAGTGGAAACACTCTTGCGAGCATGCTCTCTGGCATAGTTATCCCTTTAAATTGGTTCGTTTCGCGCCTTGCCGCAGATCTGAAGGATGGAATGATCATTTCAGCTAGCTCACGGCGCAGCTTACCTGTTTGATTGCTGGCAATGTTTCGACAAAGGTTCTAGCAAGCTGTTAAGCTGCCAGTTATCGTAGATTCACTGTCATCTACCTGCCTTTGCTGTGGGATTGATTTTTCCATCGGTCTGAAGCCAGACAGCCCATTTCGATTTCTGCCTTAACCCGGATGATGACACTGTAATGCGATATCTGATCGCTTTCTTAGAGCTAATATATCTCCTCGAATTTTGCCATCTAGCATCTGCGTAGCTGAGCATCTCATGTCTCCAGCCCTATATTGGTCCATCATCGCCTGTCTCCATAGTGTCGTTTGAGGTAGTTTTGCATAGCTTCTCTGGGCAATGGTCGCACTTTCAAGTGAACTCGCAAAGGAGAATGAGATCCGCACCGAATTCGCCCCAGGATGCCATGCCAACATCTGGCTTTCGTCTCGAAAGTTTTGCAAGGATTCCAGGTACATAGAGTTTCTGGGCAAAATTAAGCTCGCAGGTAAACTCACAGAGTTTCCTGAGTTCTGTAGTTGGTGAACTTGCATAGGGCCTCAGCAAAATCTGCCATAGCTAGAGTTGCCAACAAATGTCTCGTTAGTAGGTGTCCAGTCTTGGTAACTGAGCGGATGTTAGTATACAACGATAATATAAAAGAGTGAGATCAGACCAAGTTTCACGTTAACCAGAATGTTTGAAAAGCCTGGATTTTGTAATCAATTATTCTTGCGTGACAGTTACTAGGTTGCCAGAGGTATTTACTCAGCTTTGGATATTCCCAGTCAGTATCTGCAACGTCAAGCCTTCATCCTTGATACATTGAGCAAGGTTGCTAGCAAAAGTATTCGCACCCTGAATAATACAATCACCAAATAATCAATTTTCCGTTGGAAACAGCCTCCCGAGCAATATATAGATATCATGCACTCGAGTGATCCGGGTATGAATTTGATATGCCACCCCTCACACCCCTTTTTCTACCCTCGGGAGGATTACCACCCCGTGATGGTTAAACGAAGGTGATATAAAGCCGGCTATACATGCTGATCGCGCAAAATGTACACCGCAGAGCCTTGGACGGCGGAATCAATGAGGATAATGGGGTATGGAGTTGGTGAAGGAAGCATTGGAATATTAATTTGTGGATTGGAAGAGTTGGTCAGGGGAAGGAACTAACTCAATTAGGCAAGTCGTTAATTGTCCAATAGGAACGTTAGAATTTAGCTCCAACTATGAAACTTAAAAAGCCCATCGCGGCTAACGAGTTAGAGTCTTGGCGCTCACCGGTCAATTCACATCAATAAACAACAACTCCAGGCTGATATTTTTCAAACAAAAGGCAAACATGGGAACAAAACAATGAGAAGCTCTGTCGACAATCTTATGGGAGAGTTAGGTTTGACATCAGGAGGTGCATATTTTCTCCAGTGGAGAGTACCCTAAGCCTGTCTTTTTTTTTTTAGTACAGCCTCTGTTGTGGTGCGGAGTAATTATCAGAGCTCTCTAAAAACATCCGGCATTTACCTACCTACTCATGGCTGCTTCGGAGACTATGACTTGGCCACAATCGACAGTCGGCCTGAATTCACCTTGGAGTATGTATTGTTGGAATTTGTGTGGCCATACACTTCGAAACAAAGAAACGGCTAAGCCCACTACTGTGCATCTATACCCATACTATCTATTCTGTATCATCCAAAGTACGGCGTTTTTTGTTCCGGATTTTTATAATAGCTACATATGTGACATATGTACTAGAAATTAGTCCTTTCTAGGCTGTGATATACATCCAATGAGTCAAGCCTGAAAACAAGGAACTAGTACATTTTCGGTATATAACAAAGACTAGTCTTGGAAGCCCTTGATATGTTGATTCTGTCCCATAAGAAAAGTGGTCAAGATTTTTTGAGGCTGAACATCGCCGTTTGGGCGAGGCTTACCGGTCAAGAGTTAGATCATATCGTCGGCTCTTTGGTCTTTCGACCTTTTTGGTCGTTTTAGGCCAGGCGTCGAATAAAACATGAAACTCTTTAAAAGACACTAACTATAGGTTATAGCGTGAGAATGACTTGTCTAGGTAATTGGTTATTTAGACATAAATGTGATATAAGAGAAACTAATTACAACCTATACGATACAGGTGTTGAACCATTTCCTAAGGTACCCAGTCATGAATTATTTTAGCCCAAGAGTCTAACCAAACAACTTGTCCCAAAGCTGCATTTTATCCTTGGTTTACACCCCTTATTCCAACTTCCAGAAATGTCCCAATTTCAAATAAATGAATAGGGGATCTCCTTCCTAACTTGCCGAGCTAGACCCAATGTCTCTTTTCTCCCTACCCTTGAAAAGACAT
Source organism: Trichophyton mentagrophytes (assembly GCA_003664465.1). Taxonomy (NCBI): domain Eukaryota; kingdom Fungi; phylum Ascomycota; class Eurotiomycetes; order Onygenales; family Arthrodermataceae; genus Trichophyton; species Trichophyton mentagrophytes. The sequence continues at coordinate 64,214 of QQSR01000024.1, forward strand.
TGAAATAGGCTATAAAAGTATTTTGACCGGAGTTTGGATGCGGCACCTTCTGGCCCCGTTTGATGAAGCATGCACACCGGCTGATGTTTTTAGCTAGATCTGGCCGTCGTGCTATCAGGTCGACACAGATGTCGTCCGAATCAAATATACCCTCGCAAATAGACGGAAAATCAGCAGGGATAAACCATGACACTGGTATATTGGGCTCCATGCTTAAATGGCTGTGATAGAGCGCGTACTCGAGCTTTATCGCCTACAGCGCTAAGCACGGCTATGGCCCAGTATTCAACACCATATGTGGACTCAGTTATCTGCGAAGCTGTCATGGTTCCATAACAAATTCGGTTCCATGTCGGGATGCATCAATTCACTTAATGGCTAGAGCCAGGCCTTCCGGAGAATCAACACGAGAAACGCCTTCTGAGCTCCATCCGTCACATGGCTTCACAATGAGTGGATACTGAAGATTGTGCTTATAAGAAATATCAAGAGCGTCATCAGCGCTGCATGCACGATGAGCATCATGACCAACAAACTTGCTTGTTAGGTACTTATTTGTAGCTATTTTGAACCTCTCTGGTGCACAAGTTGGCAGCCCATACTGCTGTGCAACTTTGGCAATATAAGGCCAGTAGGTGTCAGCAAAGGTAACTATGCCATCTACTGGTTTGCCATATGTCAGATAGAACATAGATATCATCAGAATTTCCCAGAGGAATATTGATATCAGGCGAAGCTGAATGATGGAAGAGAATGTCTATGGACTGCCAGGTACTCCCAGCAGGTGGTAACCGGTGAAAAAAGACCACGAACAGTCCAGTAGAAGAACTAGATCATATTAGAAAAGAATAATTCAGAATGGGCGGCATCTCTTACAGTCATCCTTCTTTGACCGAACCCGGATCTTCTGAAGAGCTGTCATAAGGCAAAGACTTCCGCAAAGATATCAGTTTGAAGACTCAAGAATAAACAAGTATAAAAAACTATGTTATGAGATCGTCCATATTGAACCTGGGCTAGGCAGTGATATTTATACCTTGACTAGGCAAACTAGTTAGTTAACTAACTAGTTAGCCAAGGGGCCAGGCAGCAACATCATCAACTTGCCTCAATTTGAATATGCTCCGTGACCAGGAGGTGCATATCAACATGGCAGCAGATATACCCCAGCGTCCCGACAGCAAATCCTGCCCTGCAGATGATAATGATGAGCCATTCTCGGATGCTTCCAGCACGTATTGGCCTGAAGGATGGAATTGGGCACGTCTGAGCGACCCCGAGGCGAATCTTGCCGCTCTATCCGAGGATGAAAAAATCAGGATGTTCAACGGTTTGAAGGAAGTACTCGGAGAAGATGGAGTTAGCAGGCTGTCAGTCTACAGGAGGCGAAAGTATAAGAGACGTCAGGACCAGCAGCTGCGGGATGCGGGCGTCCCTCCACCCGAATATGAAGCACCAGAATACCTCAAATTATCACGACAACGATACTCTAATGGCCACCATTGGGGATTTGTTGCATTCCGCACTGTCCTATACGATAATGAGGAGAGATGGATGGAATTCAAGGATCGAACCCAGAAAATCTTAAATATTGCCTTCGACCATGTAGTGGAGGACCATAGAGGGCATGAGTACGAGGAGGTTGCGTTAGCACGGAAAAATTTTATCCTTCATTGGATTGAAGATAAAGAGCTCGATGGTGCCAACGAGAACACCCTTCGTGAACGGTATAGAAAGGTCAAGGAGGCTGTACCAGCCGGTATGGGTTTTGATCTCTTTCTATCTACTTGCTCCGAGTCTGTGGACTCAGTTCTGTCTGGGCCTCTCCCAGACCTCGATTCGCCCCATTGGCGTGATAATGCGCCATTCCTACTCGTTGTCATGGAATCAACCGAAGAGAATCCCCACGGCGACGATGAGGAGGAGCCGTATGACCCCTACGATCCCCATCACGAGAAGAATTGGTATCAATCTGTCTTCAAGGTGCCTATTGAGATTATTCCCAACATATTTTGGCCGGAGGTTGAAAGGGCAATAATCCCGCCCACCAGGCTCACACGTAAAGTCAAGGGATTTAACCACCTACTGGGAGGACAGAAGCCAAGGGAGATACCTCTTATAGGCGATTTGAATGAACTGTGGTGGGGGATGATGCCATCGCCAAAGCGGCTACGCGAGAGAGCCATGCTAAGAGGTTTTCCAGAGCCTACCTATTTCTTTTGACTGAGATGATTTATGTTAATTAATATCTTGAATATATGATCTGGGATTTAGCTAATAGCCAGACAATTTTTGTTTATTTTTTTATGAGGGATATAGCCACTTTATTATCATAATCATTGACCATTTATACCGCTAGGCCATATTATATCCTGAGATTTACGGTTTAAGGTCGGCTATAGACTATGGTTAGTAGTCTAAGAAAGACTTCATTGAACCTATAGGGTGATATCACTCTTTATAGCGGGGACTAACTAGCGATACTAAAGCTATCTGATATGGTCTAACTATTCTAAACCCTTAAGAGTCTTAGATACTAAGGCAACCCGATCTGCCACAAGCAAATCGACACCAGACTTGGCTTGTAACTACAATCCACCGTCAGCGACTAGTAAATTCCCATAGGCCAATAGATATCAATAAAGAAAAAGAATATAATAAGCTTACCTCGACACTCTCTGGAATATTATTCAATGGGCCGTAAGTAGCGCAAACCAAGCCTTTGCTTTTGACATAGTTCACCAGCTGTGGGCACATCACTATCACATCTGAAGCGAAAACGACTCCAGCCAGGCCCCATTTGGTTGCAAAGCGGACAGCAACTTGCACACTTCCAGCTCGCTCCTCCTTATCTATTATAGGCAACTTTCCTGCGTTTGTGATGAAGAAAATGGGGTATGCCTTTTGTTTTATTGCAAGGAGAATGCAAATTTCAGGGGTAAAGGATGATAGTATTATATTGCGAGAGCCGGCATAGCGGGTTATCAAGGTGAGTATCGTATCGACGAACGTGTTAAGCTCGATACCTATAGGGGCCATCTCAATCGCATACGCTTCGTGGATACGGGGGTATTCTACCGTGGGGAAAGTAAGCAACAATTCACAGGAAGATTGTGCGGAAATGACGTGCTTAGCTCTATATCAAATCCAATCTCTTCAGGTACATTAAGCAAAGCCTCTTCTAAAGTTGCAAGGGGTATTTGAATAAAGTCGCCTCGTGTATTGGGTTTGTACCCATTGTTAGAAAAGTATAACGTATGCTTCATTCTTAATCTGGCTTCATTGTCCGCTACTTTTCGGTTACGAGACAAAGATCGTGAGCGTGACCTAGAATTATCGGCATCGTTCCTCGAAGATAATTGCATATCGCTAGCATGGATGAACTGGATATGTCAGAGCCTGTGACATAAAGGAAAAAAGATCACTTACTTGTTTCAATGTCAAGTCGTGGATTGCAACATCAGTTCCTGACTCGCTTAGAGATAGGTCATGGTACAACACTGGTATAAGATCTCTTGTCAATTGCACGTCAAACTGTCGAAATATCAGCATCTTAAATTTACATGGATCAAAGGCTAGCGTGTAATACATACCTCGACGTGAGATGCCCCTAGGTTAGCAGCAGACATGAATGACTATGATAGTTAGTTAACATGAAAGTTATTGAATTAGCAGTATCTCTTACTTGAATAGTGTTCTCCCCTAGCTGAAGGTAGCCACGGTCTGCAGTATTTTGTCCCGAACCTAGAATGGGCGTGAGAAAGAGTTATATAAGGGAATGCTGCTGGCTTACCTCGATGTCCAATTAACTGCATTGACCGTGTTTTCTCCAGATACTCAAAACTTGAGGATCGAGTATTCAAGTCTGGGAAAGGGGTCGCAATGAAGGAGGTAAATGTAATTTTTCCTATGAGCTCCATGGTTTCCTTCTCCAGGATCGGTACCGTGCTCTCTCTAATCAGGCTCTTATGGTGGGAAATATTCGCATCTTTTTTGCTTGACAAAAGAGATATACCGCTGCCAATAAGTGAATTTCCCAGGTTTGAATGGGAAGTATTCTTAAGAATTTTAAACACGAGATGAGTTTTCAAGGGGTCCTCAATAGGGAAAATAAATGTATCATCAACCAGATCCCTTAAAAATGGCAATCTCAATGTATAAGCAGGACCTCCAGAGGTCGAAATTTCTAGACTCAGTGCAGTTTCAGGTAACAGTTGACCTGACCTTGTTGAGACATCCTCCAAATCAAGGGGTTTGATTTTTCTGCCCTTTTGCACTGTCCCTAGGTTGACAATGAGATACGTAGTATCACCCATGATATTAGGAGGTGATGTAGTTATGCAAGGGTTTTGGATCATTGGTGTTATAACCTTGTTCGTTTTGAGCCTATTAGCAACTGCAAAATGCCCCTTAAAAGCTGCGTGATCCTTTGCTGTCCAGCCTTGATAGTCAAGCAGTTGCTCATTTGCACCAGCGCAAAGGAGAGCTTCAACTACTGGCAGGTGTCCCCGTATGCTGGCTATAGTTAATGGCGTCCATCCATTGGTTCCCTCTTGGGCATTGATTGCCATATATTTTTGAGAATTAATCTTTAAAATGGTGTCAATGTAGTCCCTCCTACCAACCCGGGAAGCGACATGCAAACAGGTCTCTCCACTGCTAGAGAGTTGATTGGTCGTAGTACACCTGGAAGCTAGAAGCTGGACTAGCCCATCATTTTGATATTCGATAGCGAGAGTGAGCAGGTCATTGAGTATGGTATCGTGGGCCTCGTCTATGCCGACATATAGGGTATCCAGAAATATGCGAGTAACATGGACATGCCCCCGTGCAACGGACCATTGGAGCGGCTTTATACCCGTTGTATTTGCAGCCAATATGGCTGATCTTGGTGAGATTCCCAGTTGTTCTAGATACTTTATAATGAAGTCGCAAATGACCGGGAGTCCAAGCTGAGCACTATATTGTAGCGAAATCGCGCCGGCAGCATCCGGGGTGATTAAAAGTTCCTTGGCTTTTATCCCGGCATGGTTGAGTATGAGGTTGAACAATTTCACACATAAGTTTTGAGGGTCAACATCCTCTCTCATCTGTACATCCCTTTCATGGGAAGATATTGGGCTTAGAGGAGAATGTCGGAATATAGCCAAGAGAAGACCATTGAGCCAGCTGCTACTGACCGAAGATAACGTCTCTTCAGGATAGTTCTCGATTAAAGCTGAGGTGCATGACCAAGACCGGCATACGATTGACCTTGTCAAAGATGTGTTGAAAACTTCGTCGACTATGTCCTTGGAAATACCCGGTGTGCGCTTTATCTTTCCCAATAAATCGCTCAAATTGATGGATTGGTCAGCAAGGATATCATTATTGATAGTAGTAAGGAGAACCCGGGTGTTAGAACACTCAGAGAGACTCATCAAGTTACAAGCAGGCAGAGACTTGCTGCCTTGCCTCGTGCTGCTAATCATCCCTTGTAGTCTCTCTATCTCCGTTAAACACTGTCTTTCACAAAATGCTTGTTCCTCAAGGAGACCATCGAGTCCACGATATAGGGTTGTTTGGAATATCCTCTGAGATTTTTCGACTTTGGAATTCATCCTTTGGGAGGCCTCAAAGTTCAATCTGATGAACATGTGCAACCTGTCGTAGTCTTCGAGGAGTTCACCGTATATCAAGCACTGATCCTCCACGGTCAAGGACGGTGTCCCATGACGGGTTCGTTTATAAGGCTCCAGTACAACACTTTCTTTGCCCTTAAGTGTAAGGAACTGGGTATCTACAAAAGCCTTTATCATATTAAGAGCACAGCGAAAAGCCAGCATAAAATCTAACATGAAGTCAGACAACGGGAGAATTTTCACTCCATCAACCACAAGGTCAAACGTACTCTTCAAGTTGGTTTCATATGGCGGCGGATGCCTTCCATTGGCGGGTAACTTCAGCATAGCTTTCAGCCGTCTGTAGGGAAGATAGACCGGTCTCCATTCTAAGGCCTGGAGTGACAGAAACTTCTCTTCAAACTTCATGGCTGCCTTGGTTTCGCAGATTTCAGACTACAGTCAAGTAACGAGTTAACTGACTAGTCGGTCTGGTTCCGAGACTCTTAACTAGTTAGTCAGTGGCTTAGATGTCTGCGTTGGCGAGATGGTCGGATAACCACCGGTAGATACGGAGTAGATGCTGCGTACCGTGTACCGCAAGGTTGAGGTTGAGTCAACACCGCGTCTCGGGCAGCCGGGATTACCCGCGGCGCTAAGACCACCCCTGGCGCTTAGAAGACGTCAACGCCGCCTGTGATTCGCTCGGAGTTTGTATTTGAATTGTCGCTCCAATAAGATCAGGGGATGTGGGCAATAACTGGGGGGAACAGGCCAAACTCCAGCTGTGAAGGTTTCATCTTTGGCCACTGTTAAATACCAAGATGGACCCTCTCTCGGTCACGGCAAGCATCATCGCCGTGGGCACCGTCGCAGGCAAGATATGCTCTGCTTTCACTGAGCTGAGGTCACTTTGCCGCAGCCTTCCCGGCCGCCTTCATGCATTGAACAATGAAGTCGCTGATCTGGAGATCGTTCTCTTCGAGCTCGCTTCGCTCACAGAAAGACGGACAGCGGTACTTGACAGTGACCGGCTGTCTCTTCAACATCTGGTGAAACAGGCAGAGGTCAAGCTGTTGGAGCTGCAGGAAATTGTAGGCCGGCTGCGAACGGCGTATCGAGATGCTGCGGTTCCATTTGCCCTTGGAGCCTTTAGCAAGGAAAAGACCAGGCTCCAGGGGTTGCAGGAGGAAATCAGGTCTGTCAAATGTGATTTGAATATCATGCTTGGTGCCTCGAACTCGTATGTACTACGCTCTCTTTTCCTCTACAGTGCCTGGTTTGATATGTGTTTCTTTGATCTGATTCGCTTCCAGACAAGACATGACCGATATGCGCCTTCAGTTGGAGGCCATATCCATTATCACCAAGGAATCTTCCCAGGAAAACATTGCTTTGCAAGGCCAGCTGATCAGCAGTCTTTCGCATGTAGACGAGCGGGTGGCCCGTGTTGAAGAGCTGCTACGTTCCCAAGCACAAAAAGTCAAGGAAGAACAGTTCACCCAGGTTGGACCGCTGTACAATATCGTTGCTGCCAGACGACACTCCCCCCATCCAAAGAAAGCCCCTATACTCAGAGATGGTGCGATAAGCACTTACAGTGGACCGGCTACTCCGTATCGAGCTCGCTGTGCTCCAGCATGTACGTGTGCCTGTCATACGCAGTTACGGAAGGCTTCTCCTGGCCTCTTTGGGCGAGTTCTAGGACAACTATTTATTGGATGCTCCGGGATCCCCTATCTGTCACCAAGCTGCGATGTTGATACATGTACCAAATACCGTGCGAGTAAGATCAGCATGGAATACTGGTTCCCCATGGGACTTAATTCAACCATTCTCCGTATGCAGGCAGGTTATCAAGCGAATACTGGCCTCCTTTTTCAGCTGCAGACTTTACGAAGTGTTCCTGATGATGCGCAGTGTGTGAAATTTGCATTGGCTGGTGATATAGAAGGTTTGAAGTATCTCTTTGCCAATGGTCTGGCTTCTCCCAGAGATGTAAGCCCCGCAAGAGGCTATACCCTTCTACGCTGGGCGCTTTACGGGAAGAAATACGCCACTTGCGAGTTTCTTCTCCATGCAGGTGCAGATCCGGACTACAGGCCCATAGCCATGTCGGATAACAGCCCTCGGATAAAGGCCTGTCACTTTCTTCTCGAAGGAGGCCTCCCAGAGGATGGCACTGATGCATTGCGACTAATTGCTCGAGGTGGCCATTATGATGATTTTATCGACGAGTCAAACTTCACTCAGATACATCGTATCGTTCTTGGCTTGTCACTTCGGAGCTTGGAGGAGGAGATAAAACTGCACCCGGAAGATATCAATGCTCAGGACTCTATGGGCCGGACTCCATTGGCTTGGGCGGCAGCACGAGGAGATAGCCATTCTGTTGTTACCCTGTTAAGTCACGGAGCCGATCCAAACATCATAGATGTACAGATATCCGGGCCGGTATCAAATGCAGCCGCGAGAGGCTACACGGCCTGTGTTCGGCTGTTGCTTGAGGCTGGAGCCCATCCAGACCCTCCAATGCCTCCGGGAGTGAAAAAGGGCTCCCCGCTGAATGTAGCAGCCCGCAATGCTACTGATATCCTTTTACTGAAGAACCTGCTGGACTTCGGGGCTGACCCTGATTCAAGTGGTACAGATGGAGACACACCTCTAATCCATGCTGCACGGACAGATAACTCTAGCTTCGCGTTACTGTTTCTTGAGTATGGCGCAGATATCAACTGCATCTCGATAAAGGGAGCTACCCCTTTGACCACCGCCATCACTTATAACAGCCACAATGTCCTGTCCTTGATTTTGGAGAGGTGGCATGAGTACTCTGATTGTCCACGTCTAAAGGCACCGGATTTACTCCAGGCCGTGGCCTTGTACGCAGATGTCAAGACTATGCAAATTATTTCGAGTATGGACCATCTGCGATCGAGGAAGGATAAGGATTATATCGTTGGAGACTTTAGCAGCCGCCTACATCAAAGGCCTGACCTGACGGATGAGTTGACCCTCGCCTTTGGTGACCTGCTAGATGCCATCAACAACGTCAATATCACGAGGCCGAAGTCTCATATCTGTCCAGAAAAGTTGCTTGAAGCTGGTTCGATGCCGCCTCTGCTCACTAGAGATCAGATATGCAGAGGAGAGGGTCAAGAAAGTCCAAGTTCAGAATCAGGATGTTTCTTTTCCTGTCCTGCGTCGCCTGTTGACTTCTTTGATACCAGTGATGAGGATGCTCTAGGGGCTTTCCCAGATGATGCTGAGTCTCAACCAAATCACCCGTGAATGTGGCCTTGCCCTATGCCTCTAGCCCTTCAACATTTACATAGCTGGGGTTTCAAACCCCCTTTCACGCCATTTATTCATTTTTATATTTACTCCCCATCTTCCAATCCTTAATGGATTTCGTTTTAGGAAGGAGGGCTCTTCGGCCCTATGAGATTAAGGTTCCAATGGATGCCTTGATTGCACGTGACCGTTTCATATCAAAACCTTGAGAGGCAAAAAGTGAAGAAAGGAAAAGCAAGGACAACAAACAGAGAGATGAAGTTGAATTGGAAGACCAGTATGATTGAGCAAGAATGAGGAATTGGAAATGATAAGTGATGTTCACTTGTTTTGAGGTGATTTATTATCTATCAAGGGTATAACAAGTGGGAGGCTACGCTGGATGACATTGGTATCTAGCAGCTGAGCACAGCTACTAGAAATGCAAACATGACGAAGATGGAAGACAGTTCACCCAATTGACCTATACCACTGATACCCCGAGGGAAAGAACCGGCTGATATCATTTGCTAGTCAAAAGACAGCAAGGAGCAACAGACAAGCGGGGGCGGAATGGCGGAACCTCGTCTATGTACCCCTTTTACAGCTTATACCTCTTCTGTTTCCAATGGGCAGGAGTTCCGCCAACGCAGTCAACTAGTGGCAGACTTCGTTCTCCGTACATGCTAAACTGTGATATCTCGACTCTCTCATCGCCGCGGATGAGGTCGAGCATCATTTTCAGTTCGACAGCTAGGAGTGTACAACGCTCGGCACTCTTCTGCATCCAACTTGCCTCGAACTTCGCTGTGTTTAAAGCTGCTTCAACAATAACGAGCTCTTTGGACAAAAGGTCTGCGAAAAGCTTTCGTCGGTCCTTGGCATCACTAGCAGATATCGATTTGGCAATGCTTTCGGCTATTCGTTTCCTAGCCGCCATAGCTCCTACGCCATCCCTAGCGTTCAACCGACTGGCGTCCTCACGGTACTGTCGAGTCTCCTTGTAGTCGACGGGGGAGGTGTAGTTACACCATCTGCTTAATATCCTGGACAGGGTGTTAGCGATCATGAGCCTTTTGGTATGTTCGATTTCGTGCGGATAGAAGATGAACGGGAATTCCCTGATATCGGCTGTGATCTGCCTCCAGAGAAGGTCAAGCTGTTTCCTCTTGACCAGAGATAGAATATCCGAAGAAAACCGTCCCTGTCGGACAAAATCTCGGATCTCGTCGAAACATCTCTTCGGATTTATCCCTAGGTGGTCACACGCCATCTGGAAAAGAGTCGATGGTAGAATTTTGGCGAATCTGGCTGGAATTTCGCGATAGTGCCTTTCCTTGAGGATGGCCATATATGCCGGCCTCCAATAATCAGCCAGATCATTGTCGTACGACTCTGGTATCGACTGATATCCCAGCGTCCCTCTGCCATCTATGCGCTCAAAGATCATAGAATATCGATTATAAAACGACCGTTTTCGGAACAACAGGATCTTCTCTGCGACTTTTCTGGCCAGTTCATATTCTAATGGTCTCAAGCTCGGTTCAATATTGCAGTGCATCCGAAAGGTGTCGATAAGGGTCGACCACATGAATCGCAGCCTGAACTCCTCGTCCTGATGCTGGCATAGCTGCTGCTTGTCGACGCCTGCTGCTTCTGCGCTAAGGTACCGCTCTCGAGCAACTTCGTTAAGGGTGTCTCGCTGCTGCACGGCCTCGCTTACCAGGCTCCATGCGCGCTTGGCTATCGGGGAGAGTTTGGGGTCTGGTGGAGATGATGTCGGCTTCTTGCCGGAGTCTCCGCTTGCATCTGCAGACGGCTGCAAGGTCACTGGCTCTCCATCTTCACCTAGCAGAAGACGTGGGGATGTGGCTGTCATCTCTCTGGCCGCGAACGGTTATAACAATATACTCATACGAATGGCACCAAAATCGACCGGACTCTTTCTTCGCTCCAGTATTCTGCACTTCCTCTTAAACCGACGACTTCCTACGGCTACAGGACACCACTGCCGCCCTCTGCATCTTGTCCTGCCGCCGCCGCGAGGCCCCGTACAACGAGAAGGCGAGGTTCACTGGCCGGCGAAGGAGCTACTTTGGTTGACCCCTTAACTATCCTACACCCTGAGGCAAAAATAAAACCCTCTCTATAACCATTAACTACTAGCTAAAAACGACGCTCAACACAATGAACCACGCAGGCTATCCACTCTCGTATTCAACGTCTCTGTAGAATAATAAGAAGTAGAGCAAAAAAGAAAAGGGTAGCTCGCCAGCCCCTTTGTCTCCAGATTAGTGATGCTCCGGCCTAGAACGCCGGCACAGACCAAAAAAAGGCTGGCATCGTGACTATTTGGCGCAGACTTGGCCGTAGAAAAAAAAAAAAAAAACTTCCCCCCCGCCCCAAGCCAACCGCCAGGCCGACCGCCAGAACGCACCAGCTTTCCCCGGCCATGCTCGCTTCGTCCTACTATCGACACATAGACAACCTCTCGGGGCCTTGCGCAGTCGGTTTCTGTCCCCAAGGCGCGCAGGAGTGCAGCGGACAGCCCATGACCCGGAGATGAGCCAGCCGCCCTCTCAACGGCCAGGCGGTTCACTCCCAAGACCGATCAGGTTCGTGTCGTCAGATGGCCAGCCGCAGACGAAGCGGCGCAGGGTGATCGCAGCGTGAGTGCTTCTTTTTATTCGTGTGTTGTTTCTGCCTTTGGTCTGTCTGGACTGTTGCTGACCGTCGTTTGGCCTTTGTCTCCGTCTAGCTGCCGGACATGTCGAAAGCGCAAGAGCCGGTGTTCGGGCGAACAGCCAGGTATATACATACGTACCATCGCCGGCGTCTAGATATATACCGCCTAGAGGATACCTTTGCTGAACAGTTTCTTCTCTATCAACAGTTTGCAAGACGTGTACGGACTATGGGCACACTTGTCTTGGATACAGCGACCCTGCCAGCGCTCAGCCGGCCGCATCCTCGTCCTCCACCACCACCGCCGCCGCCGTCGCTGCCCCTGCCACTCGACCGGCTGCGCAGTCAGATGTGAAGGGAAAAGAGGCCGCTGGGAAACCTGACGGTCCAAAGGAGAAGGCAAAAGAATCAGAGGTGCTCGGGCGCAGTGTTCCGGTTCCCAGTACGGTTGCTTGCGAGCAGAGACGAACTGCAGATGTGACCAATCAAGCGCAAGACTCTCAGCGAGAAATACATGTGGAGGATATTGCGCAAGCTATCAGCAGTCCAGAGAGCAGTAGGTTTATATCTGATACAGTCTATAGTCAGGAAGACGGTTTATGCTGATGGAATACTACTGTATAGCACGGTCTGCCCTTATCTCGAGTCACAGAACCCATGTCCCGTACTTTAGATATTTTGGGCCAACGGCCATCGTTCCGGGATTCAAGCAGATGGTATACGTCCCCCAAGTACATCAGAAAGGAAGATATAATTCTAACGAGCGGATTATATAGGTTGTTCGGGTCCGGGAAACCCGCAAGAGTAATCCTTCACTCTCAAATGGTGAGTTGTGCAACAAGATACTGATACTACTGGGAACTGCTAATCCTAACTCAGGACATCAGATTCAACGTCATCTATTCAAGATCCAACTGCGGCTCATTCAGCTGGAGCCTCGCGTCTTGGGCCAGGCAGTTCGAACAGCATACACTTCTATGACCCTGAGGATCCGCTTCCCAACAGTGAAATCGTAACCCATCTGTGCGAGGTCTTCTTCGCTCATCTGGGCTGTAACTTTCCTTTCCTCCAACGAGATAGATTCCTTCGTAGCTTGAAGGAGAAGCAGCTCGCGCCCATCCTTGTGGATGCAGTATGTGCCTTGGCTGCCAGATTCTCTCTTCATCCTCTACTCTCCGTCGAACCCGTTAATGAAGCTCCATACCCCCATCATGGCCAGGCTTTCGCCCATCGTGCCATGTGCGCCGTCGTGGATGCACTTGCCTGTCCAACTTTGGCTGTCGTCCAGGCCTGTCTTCTCCTTGCCTATGAGGAATTCGGTTCTAACCATGACAGCGGCCTATGGATGTACCTTGGAATATCGATCAGGATGGCGCAAGACTTAGGCATACAGAAGCTTGATGGAATGAAGTTCAGATATGGCTGTGTTGGTCTTACTCCCAAGACTGTCATAGCCGGCCAGATGGTTGACCCTGAAGCCTCTGCATCTGCCTCCACCGAGCGGACAGATGAAGTAAACACCAAAGACTCGGATGCAGAGTCGGTTGAAGCGGAACGAGCAAAGGAGAGGGAGAAAGTCGATCTGTTCTGGAGTATCTTCTTCCTCGACAGAGTGATATCCTCTGGGACCGGCCGGCCAGTGACTCTCCGGGACGATGACATTGAGATTCATTTCCCTCTAGATTCAGAATCAATACTTCATAATGGCTGGCCATCTCCGTATCCCCCACTAATGAGAATCATACATCTATACGGGAGGATGACGGATTTATTAAACTCCATCAAGGAGGTTAAGCATGTCACTCCAGACGTCCTGCGGCGCCTTGCTGGGATGGAAAGTGACCTAACTGGTAATTTTCTAGTCACTGCTTCTCAAAGATCAATATGTGATGCTGACTTGTAATAGGCATATACCAAAAGCTGTCTCCCAAGCTACACTTTAATGTTATCAATTTCCAGACCTATGTTAAAGCCGGCCAGGGAACTAACTTTATACTGCTACACTTTGTAAGTCTAGACCCCAAACAATACTTATATCGTGATAAAAGCTGACATTTGATAGTGGTTCCATACTCTCATTGTACTCCTTCATCAGCCTACTCTACTGCATTCATTTAGTGGTAAAATACAGCAGTTGTTTTCCAACAGTCGAGAATTGTCTATATCCTCCGCCAAAACTATCGCCGATATCCTTGCTTTTGCAGAACTGATAGACGTCAAAAGCTTCACTGGAAACCCCTTTACCAGCCAGCCCATCTACATCGCCGCATGCGCATTTCTCATGGAGAGCGCCTTCTACTCCGTCCCTTCGTCTAGGGCTGAAAGCCCGCCTCCTAAACCTGCGTCTTCAAACCAGTCGTCGAAACCCCCCGAGGCTAAAGCAGACCGCAATACTGCACCAGACCGTAGTTCCAACCCTAAACACTCATTACTAGCTGCTGCTGCAAAGGAAAATTACCAGCGGTGCTACAAGGCCCTGCAATCATTAGAAAAATCCTGGGCCGGCACCAAATATATTCTTACGGCATTGGATCAAAAGTCAAAGGGAATATGGGATCCTTTGTTGTATACTGAAGAGGAAATGGAGAGTACTGCTGGTGTTGATATATCGCTAGCTATGGCATGGAAAAAGACGCAGGCCAGTTCTCCAAACGCCGAAACCAGGAGTGATACGCCTCGCGCTGGCTCATCTCATGGTGCAGCGCCCGCTGGCCTGGAGTCTGCTAATATTGATCCTAGCCGGGGTGAGTATTTGTACCGTGCAAATGATGTTCCTGGTAACTAACTATGAAACAGCCATAGGGTGGTCATTAACCGGCGCCACCAACTCGTCCCAGCCAAACTTGAGCTTTCTGTATCAGCTTCCAGCTACCTCAACAGATATTCCCGCACAATACCCGGAAACCTCCCAGTTACAAACCACATTTCAGCGCTCCCCATCCTCTTGTCTACAGTCCGCGAGTATCCCCGCCACCCAGTCGTCACTACAGCCTTTCCAAGGCCATGAAACTTCTAGCCAGCCAAGGGGAACCCCCCAGCTCCCGTCCCCAGCCCAGCAAAACACCCTTTCGCCCCCTTATTCACACCTCCAGCCTGACAGACAGTCCCCATCCAGCACAACCCTCAACCTAACTCGCAGTCCAGGTTTTACTAGCCAGCCCACGTCTCTTCCTCGCTCTCAGCAATCCGTCTCACCCGGAGCACAGCTGCGGCAAGACGGCAACACGCAGTATAACTTTCACACTCCATCTCCGTTTGGTAATCAGCCCATGGCCGCCCTGGATAATACTCATATCCCTGGATACGACAATGTGCCCTTGAACGCCCAGAATCTCACCATCGAAACCCAGGATATCGACATGAACAACCTCCAAAACCAAGCGAGTTTCCCGTTCTCGTTTGAAGGCGGTTTCATGCCGTGGCTGGAGTATCTCCCCGAAGATGTCCTGCATTTCTTCGGCGACCCTCAAGGCTAAATGGGTGTCATTTGAACCCTGTTCTGGCCTGTGGCTTACTTTTCTTTGTACATCTTATATTGTTTCTGGTTTTATGAGCGATGATTTCATGAGCGTTCCTCACTGCAAGCCGGGATACCTATTGTTACATTTCGAGTAGGATAAGCGGTTTTTTTTTTTTTTTTTTTTTTTTTTTTTTTTTTTATTTTTTTTTTTTTTTTTTTTTTTTTTCCTTTTTTTTTTTTTTTTTTCCGGTCTTGGTTTGTTTTTTTTTTTTTTTTTTTTTATTTTTTTTATTAAAAAATTTTTTTAAAAATAAAATTGGAGAGGACACTTGTTTAAACTCAAACC